>APFE030371372.1:178824-201481 GCA_000404065.3 Pinus taeda | reverse complement strand
AACATGTATCATGGCCTCCTTCTCCCAATGTAGCAGAGCTCCCACACTATAATATGGATACTAAAATTAGCCCCTTTCCTCTTGATCAGGTGAGATTATATATTGATCATTCTATCCTCCAAGAGAATGTATTTAGACACCTAGGGGCTTGATAAGTTAGGAAAATTCTATAGTAATGGACCCCTAGCCAACTCATTCACAAGTGGCTCAAATTGATCTCTTTGGAAATGATAAACTTTAGAACTATTTTCTCGGTTATGAGCTTTTCCTCAATTATCTCAGTTATGAAATAATTATTATCTCAAAATTAGAAAATTTTGACAAAATCATTAGGAGAAATAACTTAATTATGTAATTTCACCCTTTTAACATGGAATAATTCCCACATATGTAAAGGAAAAGGTTAAAAGGGATGCATCCTAGCTAGCAAATGAGGTAAGTCGAACTTGGGTTTCTCTCACTATACTGGAGTGGAAAATAGGGTTATAGCATATTCCCTCTAATACATGATGTTAAAAGAGAAATTGATCGCCAAAATGTATTACAAAAACACTCTCAACTCAAAATAGGAGGAAGGATCCAAAACTACGCTGCTGGATCAAAGAAAACCAAATGTTGGAGTCTCAACTTTACTGATAACATCCTTGAGGTGCACATAACCATGCTCGGTTGTAAAGATAAACTGAACATGACTGCCAAACATACACTACGGATCCATGACATGAAATGCTAAGACATGTACATGAACAATACAAAGTGGATCCATGTGACACATCGGAAAGATCATAGTCACCGACAAATATATTGTGGATCTATGTCATAATATCCATCAGTAGGACTATGGACACATAATAAAGGAGGTGCCCCAAAATAGTTCTCAAAGTACATGAATGATAGATAAAACCAATGTAGCCTAGGAAGGGTATCATGTAAGAATGAAATGTCCCTAACCCAAGGTCTTCTACACAACCTTGATGGTATGAATCTACATCATGTGGGTAGATGTGTTGATGTCGATCATGATAGAAACTTCCTAATTACCAATTAATGAGCTATATCATTAACAGGCATAAGAGAACCCATTGATAATGAAAATGGACCCAAAGGTACCTAGTATAGTCCATTAAGTGTGGATGAATGAGCTAATGTCAAACACTTGTGGACTCAATTGATTAAGAGTTAATGATGTAAACCCACTATTGATAATGAGGAAGTCGTTCACTGGGGTATGCGAGCTCCAAGGTACTGCCAGTTCCTAGATCAAGCTCTTGGATAATGAGATGAAGTATATAGGAGAAGATTCGTCAAAGGAGGGCCTTCATGTATCCCCATCAATCAATTGGGAATAGACTACTAGATGATGTGAATGGATGAAGTCATGAAATGATGAAGTACAACTGACATAGGGATGACCGACACAAAAAGGTTAACGAGGACTACAGATGGTCGACACAAGATGAAACTTCTCTTGAACACATAATGGCATGATAGAAATGTGTCTTGGCAACATGAATAATGAGCACCATGTGATATCCTTCAACAACATAGGAGCCATTGAAGCACACTCCATAGTGATTGGAAGAGTAACTAGTCAGAGGAGTAGACATGCTTATATGTATGGTATGGTTCCTATCCAAGCTAATACCCAACAGTGAGATAATGACCAAACAGGTGCCATGTTCAAGGGAAACCTGACTAAATTTTCCATTTTGAAGACTAACAAAAGTAAGTGATTCCCTTCTCATTTTCTCTTTTTAATGTCCTTCATGGTTTAATGAGCACGAAAGAGAAGATAAGTATGCTCAATAGGTTATTTTTTTGTAAGTTTTTATGAGGCTGAAAAAGAGATAAAAGTACACTTGTGTCTTTATCAATGTTCAACAAGGTTGATAATGGACAAGAAATCACTCACCAACTTTCAATTTAACTAACGAGCAGGAAAATATGGAAATAACTCAACATTTCCATATAAGTTTTATGAGAATGAAAAGATGGGAAAAAGAAGCTCTGGATTTTCATAGTTTTAATGAGGCATGAAAATAAGACCAAAATATACTTGAGGTTTTTTCATATACATTTAACGAGCATGAAAATATAGTAGAAGGAGCTTGGGGTTTTCATTGTTTAACGAGCATGAAAACAAGACCAATAGGAATCTTGTCTTGGAGGAATGAGTAGTGTAAGGTTAGAAACTAGTTCTAGTATGATGGAACTACTCCAAGAATAAGGAGGTAGAGAGGTTGGAAATAAGACTATTAATCACAATAGCCCCTCCAGGAAAAAGTAAGAATGCCAAGTGAAAGTGAAAGGTGGGCCAAGCAGAGGATGACAAAAATGGAAAAATGAAACCACAACTCATTGTGAAAAGGTAGGCCAATAAAATGTAGTTATCACAAGGGATAAAGTGGGGAATCATCTTGGGGTAAGGAAAAAAATCGGCAAAGAAGAATAGATGAGGATCGAATTCTAAGTCAGGGTGGGTAAAAGGGAGGAATTCTAAAAATGAGATAAAATTGATACTGCATGGACACCAACGCGGAAAAAAGCTTATAAAATAGGTAATCCATATATAGGTAAGCTCTATCGTTAAGCTATGACATGCATAGAATAGGCAGGCTAATGTCACAACTCGAGGTGGTCAAACCTAAGGCACAATGAAAGTTGCAGTGACAGTCAATAATAAAATGAAAATGGTGATATGTGATGTACCCCTACATCCCAAGTTCAAGAGAAAGGCACCTAGGGTCCAATGGATATCACAATAAAAGCACCACCCTATCTAGTAAAATCCATCTAGAAAGAATAGACCCATTGCTAAATCACATAATGAATGAAATAAAACATGGATTAGGTAAAAACACGACCATATATATATATATATATATATATAATATATATATATATATTATATTAGTTTATTTTGGAGTTTTTTAATTTTTTTTTGGATTTTTCACATAAGCGATGCATTAGGAAAGTTCTCAGAGCAAACACCAAACCAAAAATAGATAAAAATATCACACACACTCCTATGTACACTATGTGTAAGAGAAACTCGGTCTAATAGGTAATGTCAAAGTGTGCCAACTATCGTGCACAACCCAAGGATTCCCATACATGAACTCATGGAATAGTGGAGGTACCATATGTCGTACTATATAGGGGCTATGTAATAAAAAGTTGAATCTATCAATTCCTAAAGGTTTATGATACCAAGGGAAACTTGGAACCATAGCATTATGAGGAATGACTCAAGAACATACAAGGTGAGTGGTCTTGTGAGCTAGTCGAGCTCCTTGATGAGGACTACCAAGACGTAAAGGGGGTATAAGGCACTCATCGATATTTGGAGATGATTTGGATAATTCACTAACAAGTTCAACATTAGAAACCCAAGACTTGACTTGATCCATGGGTGGAAATTCTACGCAGGGACGAGGAGATTGCCCCTGGATTGATTCAAGATTTTGTTTGCCAATCTCTACCTTTTCCAATTCAAGATTAGAGGCATGAAGAGGCATAATATCCCTAGTATTATCAATAGTATCCATGACCTTCAAGATGAATCGTTGAGAAGAATACTTTTCACCAAGGGAGTCATGTGTAGAATGACGGGCCCATATGGGAAAAGGATCTTGGTCAAATTCCATATTGGGATGGAGTTTCTGACCAACGTTAGGAGGTAATAATGGGACTGTCGGAGAGGCAATCTATTCCACTAAAGGTGGAATATTCTTACCATGAAAATTTACATCTATAGAAAAAGACACCACCTAAGGGTCAGGTGACACATGGGGTCCACAAGTGACAAAATTGATCATGTGCATGGGAGCAATGGTAGAGGAAGAGGGAATGTCAGTCAGGTGTAAAGGAAAAACACCAATAAGAGATGGGATTTTAAATAATCCCACACCAAGACTCTCATAATCCATGGGGCTATCTCCAACAAATGGCATATTATTCTTGTGTAGACACATTAACATGTTCCTAAAATGTAGGTACTAATGTATTGTTTCCAACATGATAAAACTATGGCCCCTCATTACCCCCTTGTGTAGGTTGAGGAGCATGCGTAACCATTTTTTGTTGTGGTTGAGTGGGGAATGGATGAGTCAATATTGCTAGATTCTAGGTAGCTACTAGTGGTGCAAGAATGTGATGGAATTCATCCCTATGAGGGAACTCGTGAGACAGATGCTCATCTTGAAAAATATTGCAAGGAAAATTAATCTTTCATCGACGTTCACTAATGCCATCAGCTTGACAATGTTGTTTTTGTTGGTTCTCCTAAGCAGGTTTATTTTTCTGTTTATTATTTTACTGCCAGGTTGCTAAGTATTCTTAGGCAATGTGTACTTCAGTGTAAGAACCTCAATAAATTCCTCAAAAGAAGAGGGTGTTTGTTGATAGCTAGGGGTATTTGTTGGGGCTTGATAAGTGACCATCATTTTCCCTAGATGAGAATCTAGCTCGCTCATAGTATCAGAGGAAAGGGAACAAATCAAACCCTTAGAGTGTGGTGTCGGCTTGGGTCATTGCGGGTATGTAGAATGTCAAGGAGGATTGGGAAGGAAATTGTATAATGTGCCTGACTGTGAGTAAATTAGATCAAGATGCTAAGCATATGATCTAGTTTATGGGTGAAGGATCGGGTGAACTAGTATCTAAGGACATCATCAGGAATTCTTTTTTGTTAACCTCTTATGTCTACGCCACTCATGAATATGATTAGTAATATGAGTGGCATCATCTTGTTTGAAAATTGACAAAAGATCAGTCCCAAGATCTTTCCTAGTGAGTAACTGAAAGTATTTCAGCAAAGTGTTAGAGTCAGTCTAGTTATCCCTCCGTCAGAGATCAAATCTCTTTTTGCATTTCATGATTAGGTGTCCCATCAGTTTTAATCAGTTGCATTTCGTTAGGCATGCCATAACTCTGACGGAATGGTTTGTGTCATTCATTCCCCTCGTGCATGGCACTACTAGTTCAGGTTTAGTCATGAAGCTTCAAAGATCATTATTTCAAAATTTTAGGTCTTAGGTCTAGGGTTGAGTCAATTTTGTTTTGAAAAGTCTTAGAAGACCAGCAGGTCAGAGGGATGTCTTTGATAGATAATCTCTTCAATAATTTTCGTCATTGTACATATAAAGTATGACTTCTCTTCAAAGCTCTGTTTTGAAGATAAGTCGTCATCTCATTTTTGTAAAAATTTTCAAAAACTTCAATCCTTGAAATCTCCAAGCGCAGCCTTGGTCTCCTTTGCTAGAGCATATCACCTTTCTGCCACTTTTTGCACCAGCAAGAAGTACTTCTGGGAGAATGCACTTTTGGAGGGTCAAATGGACACCAAATTGGAAAATTCCACTTGGGTTAGAAAGTAGACATCTAGGGCTTTCCAACAAGCCAACCTGAGCTCAATTTGGATGCCAGGAAGTGCCTCAAAAATAGGTGGAAAGGCGCGCGGCACACAGGGCTCAGGCGCGCGGCGCACAGGGTTTTTTGGCACAATTTTCATCCTCAGCTCAGCAAATGAAGCCAGTTTGACCAGTTTTGACTTGTGATGTGATTTTTCACTCTTCTTGATGTAATTAATGTAACATTATGTTGATTTGACACTTATTTACCTATTCTAGATGATTCATTCATAAAATAGCAAAAATTTAATGAATGAATTGGTTTCCTAGCTTATAGAGGCAAGTTGTTTTGACTGCCTAGATTGTAGTGCTTTGTTTAGAATTGGTTGAAACAACTCCTAGGATGATGAGCTCGACTCCTAGAGGCAAGGGAATGTGTTGACTTGCCTATATTATGTATTTTCTTAGTCATTTTCAGGGTTGGACTCTTGGGAATAGCTTGACACTCTATTGTACGTATCTTATCTGCATTTTGGGAAAGGAAAGACCAGGGTTTTGCAGCACTATATGGGATTCATGTGACTTTATGTGTTGATGGTGTGTTTCTTTCAGTACTTGTAAGTTGTGTATGTGTACCACTTTCCTTCTTTAATCTCCTGCAATTGAACAAATGAAGTGTTAAGGTAGAATCCATAAATTTGCTATGCTCTGCCTTTAAGTTTGTTTAGTTTTCCATGTTTTCATCTGTTTAGGGAGAACCCTTGAAAGTTTCTTGCTCTCCTTAACCTCTCACCAGCTAGATATATCCATTCAATCACTTTAAAGGCATCAAAATAATCGCCTATCTTGCCCGAAGTAGACCTCTGCAAAAGCTGTGCCTCATCCCCGCACCCAAAATTGCTTTTCCCTTGAATTCAACAAAACCTTAAAAAATCAATTCCAAAGTCCTTGTACTTCATACCTAGCCTAAAATTAGTCATCAATTCAGTTATCTCGACCTCATTGATTATCTTTTTCCGAGATTGACCCGGAGAGAGCCCTCTCCTGTCCTTGTAGGGCTAGCTACGAGGCTGAGCGTGGTTTGATGTAGCCTTGAGTCTTACCTTATTTCAGCCTAACGTAGATTTAAGCGCTAACACAAAGTACGATCCAAGGAAGCAAAGTCACTCTAGGATGCCTGATCAAATTTGATATACTTTGGCAACATCCCCTGTTAGGGTTTGTTGGGATAGTCTCAACTTGATAGAATCATCCACCATTAAAGAGTTAGATGAACACCATAAATGAAAGGTGGTGATATGTGTCGACATGTTCTCCCAAGGTTTCCCTTCAAACTTAGGAATATAAAAAGGTAACTTGGTCAACATAGGTGACCACCTATGATCATGATAGATGGGGTCATTGGTCAGCTTATCCAAGTTTGGTAAATCGAGAGATGTTAAAAAAGGAATTTGTAGATGACCAAATGAATCATAAGGGATATGACCCCCTAACAGACCATAAGGCCCCCCATACCATAGTTAAAGGCATAAGAACATGGACTGAGGATATAATTCATCCCAATATATTGATATCCTGGGACAACAGGTGAGGTGTAAGGATTATGCCCTCCAGGGTAACTACCCCTAGAGAAAAAAGGACTCTTATAGGCTTGGATTCCCACAATATTGTACCCAACACTAGAGAAATGACCTCCATGTGCATAAGAAACACCATAAGGATGAGAACTCATAGGCATAGTGGTACTAATGGGGATAGTTCCCCCAAGTATACTAGCCTTGCACAAGGAAAAAGAACCTCGAGAGTAGGGTGTCCCTCCAAACATAAAACTAGACCAAGGTTGAGAAATACTGCCAAAAATAAAGTTTCCTCTAGCCTAATTAGAAGCAACAGATGATCCCCCACATTATGTTTCCACAAGTAAAAATGTATGTGCTAAATGTAGGAATCGTGGGTTGAGATGAGCTAGGAGTAAATATCCCAACTCCCATGGATTGAATAAAGTTACCCCCCCACTCCAAACATAAAGCTAGAGGAAGGCATAAACATAGAGAAAGGTGGAAAATGCAACGGGGTCACATATGTAACTGCTGGAATTCCCTAAGAAGATGTGAGAGGGGTGGAAGGAGGTATGGATCCCGCCACACTAAGTGGTGATAAATCTGACATGGTAGTAGGGATTTCCAATGCAGAAGGTAAATTAGGACCTGTCGCCTCCATAGAAGAAGTATTTTCACTAGGAATATAAGGAACAAACACATAAAAAGGTTCACTACCATCAGGATTCAGTTGCACCATAATTAGGATGAGATGGTCAATCAAGGGTGGGTTATAGTATTGGCAAAGGCATTTCATCAATTACCTCAACAATAAATGAACTTCCTTCCTAGGACCAAATTTATCCCCCCTAACCTGAGTATGCTCTAATTTTTCTACTACCAAAATTAACCTTTGTCTACACGATGGTGGACCTTCCTCTTGAGGAGAAAATCCTAACAATATACAAGAACATCAATTAATTTGTTCATCCACGATGAATATATGTTTATTATAAAATTAAGATAATTAAGATACCCCTTTGGCCAAACTATGACTTAGAACAAACAACACTCTCTAAAAGAGACCTTAAAGGTAAGCACACACAAACCAAAGAGATAGAGAATGGATCTTCCCACTGCCAGAGCCTACTTGATCATGGCATAGGTTGATAGTGGAGATGTGGCTGGGATAGTTGTAATAGGTACCTTCTTAATGACCAAACTTGGTATAAGTACCCTTATTAGCCATGGGGTACCCTCTAGGAGGATCGAATGAGTCTGCCTAAAATTTTCCCTGGGTATAGATATGACAAACCCCTTCGTGTCACATTTGTAAAATCTCCTAGAGAAAGGCCACTAAGGCTACCACCACCAACAACATATATTGGGGGGATAGTCGACAGTTAGATTCACACATAAGGGTAGGAAAATAATGTCCAAAACCCACCTGAGAGATCCATCAAATTGAGGTGTACTCCTCTCAAGTGGTCCCAATGTGATACAACATAAGATGCTTATAACATCGTTTGTGATACGTGAAAACTATGCAAACCATGCCACCGAGACGAACAAAGTGGTTCATGTCACTCTGCTAGCCTTAAGTGTGACATCGTTATTGAGAATTGTGTTAGAAGGGCTTCCCAAACCATATCACTAAAAGATGCTAGGCTTTCTTTGTGTGGTCTTGGAGCAGTTAATCTCACACTCCTCTTCCAAGACCCTAGCCTAGACTAATGTTGGTGTGCTACTAGTGAAAATAAAATCTAAGAAGAATACATTTTATTATAGCATTAATTTTAAGAGTTTGTTGTTTACTCAATAGGGTAATGATGTGAAACTCAAATGGTGTGAATAGACTCTTGTTAAAAACACCCCAATGCAACTATATGGAAATGCAAAATTTTTCTTTTCAATTCTATGAAAACTAGTTGTAGGACGAAAGCGATTATTTTCCCTTTTAAAGTGAAAATAAAAACTTGAAACACTCTCAATAACCAATCATATGAAATTATCTAAGCTTATAACATATCTGGCCCAATAAAAAAATCCAAAAAAACAACCCAAAAAAACCACTCAAAAAGAGAGAAAAAACACTACCAAAGAGTACATGACACTTAAAAGATCTAAACTTGGCTTTGCAAACTAACTATCACTTAAAAAGAAAAAGGTTGATAGATAACAATAAGGGAATATAAATAAATAATCAAGGATGTAGCTCAATATATAGGAGAAACAATGATCTACACTTGGTTAAAAACCAAAAACCCTAATACAAGGAAAAAAGGTAGAAAGGAATTAGAATGCAAGAGAAAATTTTGATTCTCATACAATGAATAGATCTAAAATATCCAATTAAACCTTTCAATATTTTATTTTCATAACCATAATCAAGAAAAACAAAAATATCTATTGAAAGCAAGCAAAAGTGAGCACACAAATTCAATGGAAACACCAAAAGTGGCAATGGATCAGATCCAATTCAAGACAAAATATCTAATGAAGATATGAAAAATATCTAAATTGATATGCTCAAGATTAATACAAATCCAAAAGATCAAATCAATCTTCGAAAACAAGTAATACAGGCTCAACAGAAACCCTAAATAGGAAAATGAAGCAAGTCCAATTCAAAACAACATAGTGAAATGAAATAGATCCAGTTCAAAACAAGAGTTCTATATAAGATCTTCTATAGATTTGAACTGTAACAACCAACCAAAATACAAATATAAAAAATAAGAGCAAGATATTGATGATAAATGCCCCAAAACTAGGCAATAACAGTTTCAAGGAAACCCTAAAACTGATAAACCATAAGATTCAATTCAAGATAAGAGAAATAAATAAGATCTGAGGCGTATATGAATTGTAACAAATAGTAAAAATGCAGATCCAAAAATAACAACAATATTTAAAGAAAATCCCCTCAAAAATCAAGCAAAGCAACTTGAATGAAAATCATAAAATTGGAAAACGAATCAGAAAATAAGTCAATCTTTCAATCAACTATATCTTCGTTATTCGAAATCCATTTTAGGCTTTTTTTTTGGGGATTAATTCCAAGAAGAAATAAGATCTATGGTTATTTCAAATTTTTTTATATAGAAAAGTCTAGAATCCAAGCTAAAGCCACGATCTATTATTTTCTCGTATAAAAAATAAAAACAAAATTTAGATCTAAGATCTTCATATTTGAATTAAATGTGACTAATGTAGATCTAGATGATGTCATATAACAACAAATTAAAGTGAGAAATTGATAGAAAACAAAAAATACAAAAGAAAGGGGAGAAATTAACAAAAAAGGGCTAATTCTCATTGAAAACACCAATTCTCCCCAATGGAGTCGCCAATTCTGTTTATAGGAGAATCTGCTAGAAACCAAGACACTACTGAGAGGGCGGGGGGGGGGGGGGGGGGGTGGTGGTTGTTGAATCATTATTGTAGGAATTTTAAAAAACTCTCTTTCACTTACAATGATATTAGGAAACAAATAAATACTTCAATAATTAATTTATATGAGCATGACAAGAACCAATATAACTAATACAAATAATACACATAGATTCTTCAAAAAAATTATGTAAATTCCTCACAAGGAAACCTACAACTTGTTGTTACAAAATTATTTGACTACAACTAGTAGGAAGCAACTACTCCCTAATTTATCAACTATAACTGAAAGCAGATACAACCCCTAATTGTTTACCAACACCCACTGGAAGGAGCTACAACCCTGGTAATGGACCAAAATAACCATTCAACATTATAAGGGATACCAGCTGGTTGAGAACTTAAAGAAACTCCTTTTCTATTTGGAATGGTGGTTCTAACTCGTTAAACTAGGTCCAGTTACATTTTCTCTATCTTTGTTGGCTTAAAGTATTCTTTTTCTTACCAATAGAGAAGATAAATCAGATCATCCCTCTTGTTGATCTCAGGCAAGAAAGTGACCCATAAGCTGATTTAGGGCTCAACCAAGCCACTCTAAAATCTACCCCTATATAAGAGGACTTCTATCATGCTATAATTAAAACTAAATGAAAATCTACTCTAAGTAACAAAAAATAAATTCTAAATCCATCTCAATAGAAAGAAGGATTAGTCCCCCTCTCAACCAAGAGCAAGGTAAAAAGGGGACTTGGACCAGGTTTGAATTTGGAGTAAAATGAATTCAATAAGCCAAGAAAATAGTTCCAAGAATTATTATTAGTTCAAGCAAGTATATGCATTCAGATATCTCATGAATAATCATCAGATATCTCGTACACATACATCCAAATTCAAATAAAATGAATTCAAACTAAAAGGATATGATTGCATTAAGGAAATAGTTCTCATGAAACAATCATTATTAAAACCAAGATAAACTTGATATGAATTTAGTAAATAGTTAAAAAGTTTGCTTTGTTTGTTTATTTGAATTCATAATTTAAATGGACAGCAATTAAATCCATCATTAAAATATAGCTTTCAAATGATTAAAACAAGCATGCATTTAAATGAATTCACAATAGTGCAAAAGCTAAAAAACACATACTTATTTGGATCAAGAATTGCGATTGCAGGCCACCAATCAACCTCTATCTTTGACAGTAGTGTACGACAATTAAAGATTTGATTACAACTTTTGAGTAGATGAAATTCTCAGAAAATTTCATGATAACATGATATTTTCAAAGCTGAAATACATCTCTTTTAATCTCCATAAGTTTGACCCAAACTTAGCTAATTCTCTCCAAAAATATTGCTTCCTACAGTAGTGCAAAAATCCCTCTCTTTGTAGACAATTTTCTCCCCAAGTTTTAGATCTTGAAGCCCTTAATCCATTCAACCAAAGCCCAATTTATAATTACAAAAGAGAATTAAAATGAGATAACTGTTGGAGAATAAATTTACCCCAATAAATTCATTGGCCAAAATTATATTTCCTATCTTGCTAGAGCAATTCTATTGATCAAAATATTTTTTTTCTCATTTCCTCAACTACTCTCTGCCACAACCAATTGAAATTCAGAAATTAAAACCAATTTGGTGAACAAAATAGAAAACAAAAATCTATTCTCAAAAAATTGTTAAAAAATGAATTAAAATCCAAACAAAATAAAAGATGCAATTAATTTTGTTGAGTCTGATTTTCTTTTGAGTACTGCTGAAGGAGGAATTAGTAGCAACAATTTTTTCAAAACAAATAACATTTTCCCAAATCAACATAAAAATTTAATACTTGATTCAAATTCATTATTTTTATTTCCATTGCAATCCTAGACCATTAAATGATGAGATTTTCTAAAATTAACCATCTCAGCTTGTCCTTCTGTCTTAGCTTTCCAACAAGCTATTGTGGGCTTAATTTTGTTGAGTAAATCTCTAGATATATCTCTCCAAAGATGATGTGCCAAAATAATTTGAATTTTGGAAAATGTCATTGCTGGGCTAAAATTTAAAAATTTTAATTAAATGTTCTAATTCTAATTAAATATACAATTAAATTAATTAATAGTTAATTATTTACAATTTTTTAAATTTATTATATACGTTCTATTTAAAAACATTAAATTAAATTATAAACTAAAAAAAAAGTTGAATAATAATTACAAAATCCAATATAATTCTCATTATGAATTAAATTATTTACCCAAAAAAATAGAAATTAATTTAATTTATTATAACATTATATTTATAAAATATATTATTCAACATTATCATAATATTATATTCACACAATTATATAACTAATTATAAATTCTCTATGTGTTAAGAAACCTTTATACAAACTTTAATATACAAATCAACATTTTATAACCAAGCCCATCGAAGCTATGAGGGACATCAGACACCGAAGATGAAGTGATACTAGAGATCAGAGGAATGGAGCCATTGGAGGAGAGAGAGTATGCCACATCGGAGGAATCATATCGGGGGTTTTAGGAAAAGGCTTCTGATAAAAGAGTTCCAATAAAGAGCTTTAATGGAAATATCAGAGGTATCAGAAGTGTGGTATATCAGAGGTGTGGGATATCGGAGGTGCCACATTAAAACTTACAATAATGAATGCATCGATATAATAAATGACAGTTGTGGGTCCAACGGATAATTATTATATAAAGGTGCACAAGTCTTGTAATAAACCTTGGTAAAAGCCCTTTAATGTTATTCTATTAATAAAGTTGGTATCAGGAAAAAAAACATCGGGGAGGAGTTTTATTGTAACATTATTTGAAAGGAAGTTACTATATAATAGAACTCCGATGAAAGTATTTCGATATGACTTTGAATTTGTGAGTAGGACTCATTGGGGTTTATGTTTATCACAATTTTCTAAAGGTGCAACTCTGATATATGGGTTCCAATATTATGATGTGTGCCAAGGAATGATTGGAGTGGGAGGTATAAGGTGAACCGGAGCCCACGTAGAGTGGGTATCTTCCATTATGAACTAAAACCACTTATATTAATTATAATACACATCTTGGTTTTCGACTGTGGTGATTCTATTTTATAAAAAATGAATATATATATATATATATATATATATATATATATTATATATATTATATATAATATATATAATTTAAATTTAAAATAATAAACATTTTGTACATTTTTTGGCCTTGATGGTAAAAATGATCAAACTTTGGATAAAAACTATTTTCAAACAATGCAACCAAATGAGATGAAACAAGAACTGATGGAAAACTTGTAAAAGGATGAGTGCAAATAAACAATCAAAAGAACAATCTGAAGAAAATAAAAAATTGGCAAAATTGTAAGACACTTAACCAAATGGAAAATATTAAAAGGCGATTTAGCTAAATTTTTTATGGAAAGGGTCCACATTATTTGAAATAAATAAGTAAAAAATGAGGAGGGGGGTGGTTGAGTTTTCACCTAGACAATGGCAACACACAGGGAAGAATTAGTTGTCTATGGTTAAAGATGATGAACTTCACTTTATCTAAACATTAAAAGTAATGGGTTCCACAAAACTGTATAATAGTAAAACATTTCACATGGGTACCACATTAAATAAATTAAGCAATATAATTTTAAAAAGGTAAGTACTCGAAGTAGACCGAGTTTAGAATCATGAACCTAAATTTTAGCAAAAAATTATTTTAAGATTACTTTGTATGAAAATAGAGGAAGGTACAGATATGAGTGTTTTGTTAAAGCATATATCTATCGATATAAATGGTCTTTGACATCGCTTCATTGCCAATGAGCCTGAACAATACCTTGGCAAAGTTATCTTTTATGCAATACAAGCATAGTCCTGTAGCTAGCGAGCGTCCATAGCCCTGACAGGTTTACCTATATTTCCAAAGCTTCCTCTTTTATTCACCCTTTTGATAAGCGCATTTGCAAGCTTTAGTTTACGATGTACTTGAGTGAAAGAGGTGGGATGTTAATAAAATCTTATGTTAATGGATATAATATTTTTATAATGTTTAATCCAATTCTTTCCCTATGACTATTAATCAGATGTTTTTATAAAGTGGAGGGATTCATTGAGTTAAACTCAAATCAACTCTTTCCTTGAAAAGGTGAACTAGATCACTTAGAAAGGATGTGTGTTCCTCCATGAAAAATATTTAAAACAAGAGGGATTTAGGATTCCATAAAGATATATCGTTAATGATAAATGAAATTCATTGACTGAACAGAGTAAAGATTTCCCATGTATTCCAACCAAAGTTGGGTGAGGAAAAGGCATTTTACGTAAATCTTGGTGGAGTCACCAAAATCAAACCAAATGGTGAAAAGAAAAAGAAATCCAAAATAAAGTGAAAAAGAAATCAACAAACTCTACACATGTCGAAATCAAGAAAGGAGAAGATGAAAGAAAAGCCCAAATTTAGAAAACAAACCCCAACAAGACTAATTATAAAATTTCTCAACAAAAGAGTAAATAATGTGTGTGTTCATTTTATGTTGAGATTTAAATGAATTTTATCTTGCAGAGTTATAAGTGATTAAGCTTCTAAACTATAAGGGAAATAATAGTCATGTGGTGAAATTAAACCAAATGAGAAGTTTCTGTTTGCTGTAAATTTTCTTGTTTCACAAAAAATTCTGCAATGAAAGCATCTTAACAATTTTTTGATTAAGGAAGTGCTTGAGAAACAAACTAAAAGGGCTCAAGCACTCCCCAATTTAGTTGATTTGAACATCACTACTGCTTCTTTCAAGAGCTGGAAAGTAAACAATGAGAATAACCTCCAAATCTGAGCCAACAAGGGAATGAAACAATGCTTAAGGTTCTACAATATATATATATACAAAAACTAAACATAAAATTGAAATCAAAATCTAAAGAGGTGGAAAATGATGACATTGATATATATAGAAAAACTAAACATAAAATTGAAATCAAAATCTAAAGAGGTGGAAAATGATGACATTGGGTGCATGAAACTTACCATTGGGAAATTTTGTTTAGTTTTACTTAAGAAATATCCTTTTCTCTAACAAAGATAATCTCTTCTTTTAAAAAGCATGAAGAAGTTGTATTGTTTGAAATTTCATTGACCCAAAATCATCATTTATTAAATCTAAACAAAAGCAAGCTGTAAACAAGAAGAAAACAACGTTACATGTTCAAGGAATCTGAAGTAAATAAAAATCATCAAAAATGAGAATGCTGATGTACTTATCTATGAATTGCAATGGCAATTGTTATCTTTATATTCCAGATTTCATATTTTAGAAATGTGCTCCATGGTTTTCATAAAATGTCAAGAAACAAGACCAAGACCCCAACAATGCAACAATGGTTTGTGAATACAAGGAGAGGACTTGAATCTTCACTTGATAAATATGGAGTGATATATCATAAATGGGAAAACTACAAGAGAATTGAAACATATATGTTTCCCATGATCTATAACCTTACTTGTTCCAAATTCCTTCTCGATTGCTGCAATATAATAGTGGCTGCTCCAAAGTGTTTGTGAAAAGAAAATAAAAGATGCACACTAAAAGTTGATTGGGATGATACGATGAGCATCAAAATAGTGAGACAAAGACAAAAATGTAAGTGAACCATAGGTGATGAGATTTTCATTAGCCAAGAAATTTTCTGAGAAGAGTTAAAAGATGCCCATGTGCACACACCACGTAAAATGTATATCCCCAAAAGTCACAAAGTCATCTTAAGAAATGACAGCTTGGGGTTTGATAAAATTGTAACTATAAATACATAAAATCTCTCAAACTTCATGATAACTTGATAAATCGAACTATATAGTAATAGATGAATTAACGAGAGGCCAACAATATTATATAATCTGATATCTCACTAATCTGAGAAATTAAAAAGCTCAAAATAGAAAGAAATGGAAATCTTGGAAGAATGAATAATAGAGGATCAGAACTCCAATATTTACCAGTTAGAGGCTCTGAGTTTTTTGAGTAGAAAGGAATGTGACAAAAGTGGATGCAAGATGAATGAGTGAAATTGAATGGTTCAACTCAACTTGGCAAATGTGAGATTCAGAACGGGCAGAGATAAAATCACGGATAAGATCATTTGTTGCAAGAGTTTTGCAATTTCCTTTGCTTGTAGAAAATCTAGACAAGAAAGAGTCTAACATTTGATTTTAGTTGCATTAATGGTTATTGTCTCATCTCATGTATTTGTGAAGAAAGGAAAAATGAAAAGAAGCAACAATATAGAATACCAAGATTTTGATGAAAAAAATACTTCTCTGAACATGTCAATGGTTTGGAAAGGGCTGACTACTTGATTTATTCTAAAGATAAGTAAAAATCAAGTCTCCAAATCAAGTTAATGAAGACCTGCAAAAGAAACAAAACAAAAATAAGAAATAAACTAATAGAAAAGAGAAATTGATAATAGATGAAGATGAACATGTCACTGCATACCTGGAAAATTTTTTGACTGTAAATTTACGTTATAGATATCAACATTATCCCTTATTATCTATGATTTTGCATATGTTCAAAATCATCTACTTATTCAATATAGATTAACTTTTAAGTAATGATCTATTAATTTGCATCTACTTCATAATAACCAGAGTGGGAAAAGTGATCATATCGGAATTTCTTGTGAATTGAAAATTGAATTTTCAAAAGCACTTGATTGTAAATATTCTTTGAAACTTCAACATTATAATTTTATTTACAGATTTTAACAATGTGATGAAGCTTCATCATGAATAATAAGAAAGTGTAACATAAGCGTAATTAAAGAAATCATACTTTCGAACACTCTTTGTTAGAGAATGAAGTAGATAGCAAGGAAGCATCATAGGCTCATTACATGATTATAAAAAATTTGCAAAAATAAATATAAACAAAAAAGGAAATTAAATTAAATTAATATATTCCTAATCCTAACTACATGAAAGGAAACATGGCTAGGTATAGTCATATTTCCAAATGAGCCACTCTCTCAGTTTTATTTTTGCACTAAGGAAAAGGTAAAAAATCAGCAATTTTTTTTTTTTAGTTAAATTATTAAACGAAAAATTTAGCCTACTATGTACATCTAATAAGTTTTTCAAAATAAATTTATTTACATAATTCTTGCCTTGAAATTCTTACAAAATTCTGCCTATAGGATCTTGAAAATTGATATTTATTTCAGTGAATGTTTGGAAGATGTTCAATGTAAGAAGAAATATCAAGCCAGGCTTGAATGATACAATTTTAAATATTGAAGCCTGTTGTACACTCGCAAAGTCAAAAAGATACCTGAGCACTGGAACCTCAAGGTATTTTTCAAATGGATCAATCAAGCATGGATGAACATTTAAAAGATTTCTAGAAGTATTCCATTGTTGACCAGAATGTAATGATGCACTCTGAAGTGCCAAAATTTGTGAAGAACTCTTTTGAAAATAGAAAATAGATTGAGAAAGCATGACTTTCAAATAAAATTTTAAAATAAAAAGCAGCTGATGTCCTTGCTTGAAATTATGGAATTGATTTTTATATACGCTTATTAATGTGCTTGATGAGTGCTAGGAGTTTGGATGCTCAAAATGCCAATACAATGTGCTCATAAATTAAAAAATGAAATTTGAAGGAAAAATAAAATGAAATTAGGGAAAATGAGAAAAAGACAAATTGTATTATACATCAATATTACAAATAATGGTAAAACACAATTGGGACTTATTGGCAAAGATTTTCTTTCCACAAGTGTCAATAGGAATTATGAAACTAAAATCAATATTTTCATTCACTTGTGGGAATGGGAAGATTTCCAGCTTATGACCCAAAAAGAGAATTTCATCATCGTAGGAATAAAAAATTGGGATAGGTACTTGAATAACAAAATTTCTATGATGATTGCATGTTTGAAAATTATAATGGAGTGGAATATTTCCTTGATTAAAGTTTTGTTTATCTTCAAAAATAGTTTCACTTAAGGGATTGGGAATATGTGAGTCAAACAAAACAATTTCTGAAGAGAAAAGAGGTTGACCATTTTCATTTTCCAAGTCATCATCATAAGTAACTTCATAAGTGTTCTTTTCATCTAAATTAAATAAATCAAAACCAAAAAAATAATTGAATACACAATTAAGAGAATCTTCAAGATTATTGATTGAGATATTGATTAAATTTTCTCTACTAATATCAGATCTTAATAATTCATTATTAATATATGTTCCTCTGTTTTCTAAAATTAAATTTGTATTTTAAAGAATTGTCGATTGATTATGAATTAAATTATTATTGCTAAAGATATCAGGGTAGAGAAAAAATAGGAAGTTGAAGATATCTACCTAAAGGTTTCTTTATGCATAGATGAATTCTGATTTTCCAAAATAGACAGTTCAAATTATTCGTGCATTTGATCGATTTGCAACTTGTTATTGAGTTGCTCCATAATTTGCAATTTATTATCAATAGATTGTGAATTAATTTCAGCAGTAGACTGTGGGTTTTTGTCATTATCCGGTTGATTAAATTGTTGCTGATTGATGCTAATAGATTGTGCATTTTGTTGAATTTCTACTTGATCAACATTATATAAATTTGGATAATTTATGGCATAATGATTAGCATTTGTAATATCATTTTGTGAAGAATCAGAGTTGTCATTTTGAGCAATTGAATCATTATCAACAAATGATATACTTGATGATCCTTCATAGTTATCACATGACAAAGACACTAAAAGTTTGAACCATCCAATTAATTGGAATTTAGGAGGCAAATATTTGGACCGAAATTGCGTTAAAATTAATTTAAGTCTAGCATAAAACATATCAAAAGTCTCACCTTCCATCCTACGAAATTATTCTAATTGATCACACACCTTTTCGTAATCATATTCTTGAAATGTGTGAATGAAAATCTTTGAAAATTCATCCCAGCTATGTACATAGGCAACTGGAAGTGATAAGCACCAATTTTTGGCTTTTCCTCTCAAAGTAAGAGTGTAGATCCTGCAAATAATATATTCATCAATACTCAAATTATTACAACTTAAAATAAATTGAAGGAGATGATTAAAAGCATATGACTTACCATTTACCTGAGATAGGGTTTGGACTACCTTTATCAGAGTGGTTGTTGGATGAGGTCTAATAAAGAAACTCCAAGGAGGTCTTTTACATGGGGCCATAGTAATAAAATAATAATTTTAGGCACAAAATCATCAAAGAAAACAATTTACCAACCCTCCTTTTAGCACCAACAATGTTGATGACCCAAAATGACCATTCAACATTATAAGGGAGACCACTCAGTCGCGAACTTAAAGCAACTCATTTTCAGTTTGGAATGGTGGTTCCAATTGGTTAAACTAGCTCCAATTACCTTCTCTCTATCTTTGTTGGCTTAAAGTATTTTTTTTTCTTACCAATAGAGAAGAGACATTAGATCAACCCTCTTGTTGAGCTCAAGCAAGAAAGTGATCCTTAATTTGATCTAGGGCTCAGCCAAGCCACTCTAAAATCTTGCCCCGTGTAAGAGGGCTTTTATCATGCTATAACTAAAACTAAACGAAAATGTACTGTAAGTAACAAAAATTAAATTCTAAATCTATCTCGATAGAAAGAAGGATTAGTCCCCCTATCAACCAAGAGCAAGGTAAAAATGGGATTTGGACCAGCTTTGAATTTGAAATAAAATGAAGTCAATAAGCCAATTAAATAGGTCCAAGACTTATTACTAGTTCAAGCAAGTATATGCATTCAGCTATTTGATGCATAGTCATAAGATCTTTGGTACACGTACATCCAAATTCAAATAAAATGAATTCAAACTAAAAGGATATGATTGCATTAAGGAAATAGTTCTCATAAAAAATTCATTATTAAAACCAAGATAAACTTGACATGAAATTGCTAAATAGTTGACAAGTTGTTTATCTATTCAAATTCACAATTTAACTTGAAAACAATTAAATCCATCATTAAAAGATAAGTTTCAAATGATTAAAACAAGCATGCATTTAAATGAATTCACAATAGTGCAAAAACCAAAAAACACATACTTATTTGGATCAAGAATTCAATGCTACAAATTTTATTAAATGTAGGCCACCAATCAACCTATATCTTTGATAGTAGTGTACAAAGATTAAAGATCTTATTACAGTATTTGAGTACATGAAATTCTCAAAACATTTCATGATAACATGAAATTTTCAGAGGTAAAATACATCTCTTTTGATCTCCATAAGTCTGGCCCAAACTTAGCTAATTCTCTACAAAAATATTGCTCCCTATAGTAGTGCAAAAATCCCTCTCTTTGCGGAGAATTTTCTCCCCAAGTTTCATATCTGGAACCCCCTACTCCATTAAACCAAAGTCCAATGTATAATTACAATAGAGAATTAAAATGAGAGAACTATTGGAGAATAAATTTGCTTCAATAAATTGATTGGCCAATTTTTTTTTTCCTCTCTTACTGGAGCAATTCTATTGATAAAAATATTTTCTTCCTCATCTCCTCAACTGCTTTCGTGCCACAACCAAATGAAATTCAGAAATTAAAACCAATTTGGTGAACAATATATAAAACAAAAATCCATTCTAAACAAATTGTTAAAAAATAAAAATAAAAATAAATTAAAATCCAAACAAAATTCAAGATGCAATTGCTTCCGTTGAGTGTGATTTTCTTTTGAGTAATGTTGAAGGAGGAATTAGTAACAAAATGTTTTCCAAAACAAATAACATTTTCTCAAATCAACATAAAAATTTAATACTTGATTCAAATTTGTCACTTTTCTTTCCGTTGAATTTCTGGGCCAGTAAATAATGAGATTTTCTAAAATTAACCATCCTAGATTGTCCTTTTCTGTCTTATTGTGGGCTATATTTTGTTGAGTAAATATCCAAATATGCTTCTCCAAAGATGAGGTTCCAAAATAATCTGAATTCTGGAAAATGTCACGCCTTGGCTAAAATTCAAAAATTATAATTAATTGTTCCAATTCTAATTAAATATACAATTAAAATTAATTAATATCCATTTAATTACATTTTGTTAAGTTAATTATATGAATTCTATTTAAAAACATTAAATTAAATTACAAACTAAAAAAGTTGAATTAATTACAAAATCCAATATAACTCTTCATATGAATTAAATTATTTACAAAATAAAAAATATTAATTAGAAATTAATTTAATTAAATTTTAAAACATTATATATTTATAAAATACATTATTTAACATTATCATAATATTATATTCACCCAATTACATAAATGATTATAACTTCTCTATTTGTTTAGAAACATTTATATAAACTTTAATATACAAATCAACATTTTATAACGAAGTCCATCGAAGCTATGAGGGACATCGGACATCAGAGATGAAGTGATATCAAAGATGGGAGAAATGGAACCATTGGAAGAGAGAGAGTAAGCCATATCGGATTTGATGAAGTGATATCGAAGATGGGAGGAATGGAACCTTTGGAAGAGTGAGAGTAAGCCATATCGGATCCGGTGAAGTGATATTGAAGATGGGAGGAATGGAACCATCGGAAGAGAGAGAGTAAGCCATATCAGAGGAATCATATAGGGGGTTTTAGGAAAAGGCTTTTGATAAAAGAGTTCTTATAAAAAGCTTTAATGGAAATATTGGAGGTATCAGAGGCGTGGGATATTGGAGGTGTCACATGATAAAACTTACGATAATGAATGTGCTGATATAATAAATGACAGTTGTGGGATCAACATATAATTATTATATAAAGGTGTGCAAGCCTTGTAATAAACCTTGGTAAAATCCCTTTAACATGATTCTATTGATAAAGCCGATATCGAGAAAAAAGACACTGGGGAGGAGTTTTATCATAACATTCTTTAAAAGGAAGTTACAATATAATAGAAATCTGTTGAAAGTATTCTAATATGACTTTTGTAGGTTTTAACCCCGTACATAAATCACTTGCATACGAATTCTAAAACACATAAAATAAACAATGCAAGAGCATAACACATAAAACACATATACACAGAGATTTTCCCCTAGATCCCAAAACCGAGACTACCAGCTTGATTTTTTATTATGTTTATTTGAATGTTATAATACATATTTATACATGTTGAAGCATCCAATACCATGGATTGAAAAGCATCGTGTCCAAAACCATGGACCGAAAACCATCGCGTCCAAAAACATGTGCGAAGATCATGCACAAAACCATGGGTAGGTGCGCCCAACCTAATATAGGTTCCAAAGCCAAAATTTTCCGGGGCACTGCCCCAGACCCCATAGAGTGGGGTTACCTGCACCCCTGAAACCCCCTGTGACCTCCCCGCGA
>APFE030371372.1:52696-177944 GCA_000404065.3 Pinus taeda | reverse complement strand
CTTTAGCTCAAACTCTATCTTCTCAGGTTCCTTTGGTTGGACTTCATGTTTAATAACATCTTTCACCTCTCTGAACACCACATCTCAGTTGTACACAACCTTCCTTGTTACTAGGTTCCAAAACTTATAACCCTTTAAACCATCCTTATACCCAATAAAGATGCACTTTTCTGATTTACTATCCAACTTGGTATGTTTCTCCTTTGGAACATGTACATATGCATCACATCCGAATACCCTCATATGTGAAAAAGAGGGTTTTTTACTAGTCCATACCTCTTGTGGAGTTTTATCCTCCAACGTTGATGAAGGTGATCTGTTGACCAGGTAACATGCTGTAGCCACTGCCTCTGCCTAGAATTCTTGTCTTAACCCAACACCACTGAGCATGCTTCTTACCCCTTCCATCAACGTCTTGTTCATTGTTTCTGCAACTCCATTTTGCTGAGGTGTATATGGAGTAGTCTTCTGCCGTGCTATACCACACTTCTTACAGAATTCTTCAAATTCCTTACTGCAAAATTCTCCACTATTATCTGTCCTCAGAACCTTTATCTTCTTCTTCTTTGTCTGGTTTTCCACCAGAGCCTTGAATTTTTTAAACCTGTCAAAGACTTCAGATTTCTTCTTAAGGAAATATATCCATGTATTCCTTGATAAGTCATATATAAATGATACATAGTACACAGACTTACCCAGTGATGGAACCTTCACAGGTCCAAACATATCACTATGCACAAGCTCTAATATATGTTTTTCCCTCTTACCACTAGAGGGGAAACTCACCCGATTCTTCTTCCCATATAACCAATTTTCGCAGAAATCAAAATCTAGAGAACTATTACTCATACCTTTTACCATACCTTTACCATGAAGTATTCAAAGACCCTTCTCTCCAATATGTCCAAGCCTTTGATGCCACAACATGGTCTTCTCTCCAGAGACCACAGATTTTCTACTCCACTTTAGAACCACAAAATTGTTGCCACCCCATTCAACAACCGTGCTACCTCGCTTGTACAGAAGTCCAATCTGGAAACTCCCTACATCTCAATTTACCAGTGCTCATGAACCATCTTGTAGGTTATCCTTCTCAAACATTGTTTTACACTTGCATTTCACTAACTGCTTACAGAAATCAGATTTCTGGCCAATGTAGAGGATATGCAAACAACCCAGATGTGTTATAACCCTCCACCTTGCAACTTCAACTTACTTTTCCACGACCAATGATTCTAGCCTTCCTATCATCTCCTAAGAAGACATCACCACCATCGTATTTCTCATACTCGCAGAACCACTCTCTATGGGGAGTGAAGTGAAAGGATACACTTGAGTCAATCAACCATGCCTCATGATCTACATGTGTACTTGAAGAAGCCAAGTACACATCCCCACCTTCATCTGAGGTGGTTTTGCCTCTGTAGAAGGAGCATCATCAGATTCACTCCTTATCGGGCTTAGATTTACAGTCCCTTTTGTGTGCCCTTCCTTTCTGCATTTCCAGCACACCACCTTTATAGGTTTTCTTGGAGATTTAGATCTCCCACTTGATGACTTATTTTTGTTTCTGTTTTGGGACCTGCCTCGTACAGACAAGGCATCACCATTCTGGATCTCCATATTTTTCCATCTCATCTCCTCCGTCAACAAGGATGAGACTATTTCATCAAACTGCAAGGTAGTTGAATTGCTACCGATTGCAATAACCAGACTATCCCACGAATCTGGTAGAGAACACAACAAACTGATGCACTTATCTTCATCTAAAATTTTAATATGAACAGATGCTAATTGACTTACCACAATATTAAATGCATTCAGATGCTCTGTCACCGAGTCTCCATCTTTCATCCTCAGGTTATACAGCTTTTTCTGCAGGAACAATTTATTCACTAGAGACTTAGATTGGTAAAAATTCCCTAACTTGTCCCACAAAGCCTTCTTCGTAGCTTCCCCTGATACATTCAGCGATACTGAGTCTGAGACACATAATCGTATTGTGCTCTTTGCTTTCCGATCCAACTTCATCCATTTTTCATTGGACACTCCCGTTAGTTTAGTACCCAGATATACCGTGATCCACTAATCTTTATCCACCAACAGATCCTCCATTTTGAGTTTCCACAACTCAAAACTCTGACCATTAAATTTCTCAATCTCTATCTTTCCACTGCTTTCCATCTTCTTTCACCACCAGAATTGATCTCGGAGATCTCCCACTGAACAGGGTCTACCACAGGCCCGAGCGAAACCCCTTACCAACAAAGGCGTCCCCTTGAAGCCAAAGCAGCTCTGATACCAAATGTAGGTTTTAACCCCGTACATAAATCACTTGCGTACGAATTCTAAAACACATAAAATAAACAATGCAATAGCATAACACATAAAACACATATACACAGAGATTTTCCCCTGGACCCCAAAACCTAGACTACCAGCTTGATTTTTCATTATGTTACTTTCAATGTTATAATACATATTTGTACATGCCTAAGCATCCAATACCATGGACCGAAAAGCATCGTGTCCAAAACCATGGACTGAAAAATCATCGCATCCAAAAACATGTGCAAAAATCATGCACAAAACCATGGACCGAAAACCATTGCGTCCAAAAACATGTGCGAAAATCATTGACAAAACCATAGGTGGGTTCGCCCAAGCTAACATAGTTTCCAAAACCAAAATTTTCCTGGGCGCTACCTTGGAGCCCATAGAGTGGGGTTACCTGCACCCCTCAAACCCTCTATGACCCTCCCCTGTGATGCAATCGGTGAAATGAAGGGTGGGCTCCACCCCACTCTCTAACCCCCCCGCTACGCAATCGATGCAATGAAGGGGGGGCTCCGCCCCCCCTCTAATCTCCCTGGTTAATTACGTGGGCTAGTCATGGAAAGAATATAACAGAATCCAACAACTTTGACTTTATGAGTGGGACTTATTAGGATTTATGTTTATCGTCATTTTTTAAAGGTGCAACTTCGATGTATGGGTTGCAATATTATGATGTTTTCCAAGGAATGATTGGAGTAGGTGTTTAAGGTGAAGTGGAGCTCACGTAGAGTGGGTCCCTTCCATTATGAACTACAACAACTTATATTAATTATAATACACATCTTGGTTCTCGGTTACAGTGGTTCTATTTTATTAAAAGTGAATTAAAAAAAAAAAAAATTAATATTTACAATTTATTTACAAAATTTAAAATAATAAACATTTTGTACATTTTTTGGCCCTAACAGTAAAAATGATCAAACTTTGGATAAGCATTATTTGTAAACCGTGCAACCAAATGAGATGAAACAAGAACTGATGGAAAACTTGTGAAAAGACGAACACAATGAAGTAATCAAAAGAAGAATATGAAGAAAATAAAAATTTGGCAAAATTGTAGGACACTTAACCAAATGAAAATTATTAAAAGGTGATTTAGCCAAAATTTTACAAAAAGGGTCCCCATGATTTGAAATAAATAATTCAAAAATGGGGGGGGTTGAGTTTTCACCTCAACAAACCCCTGATATGCAAGCTACAACTTGCTTGGCCTCAATGATTCACCTTTCATCCATTTTCAAACTAGAACCATTAATGCCAATTTCTTACATAAAACTATAAATGTGTCTCTTCAAACACTCACCAAACCACCTTTAACAATCTCTAATTATTGAATACACCATCCACACCAGTAGCCTCAATCCAACTTGCACACATCACAATGTATCCACACACTTACAAAATCCTTGAATCGATTATGCTTTGTAGATAAAATTGAATCATATTTTTAGCCTCTTTTCTTTTTAGTTAAGTTCACTTTGATTCTTGCATGAATGTGTTATCTCTAGCTTTTTCTTGTTCATTTGAGTCTTCTATATGTTCTCTTTAAGTTATAAATAATTGATCACTTTTTTCTGTAATAAAAATTGATTAAATCTGTTAATTTTGATAATATGGCACTTTGTCAGGGTTTCACTGCAATTTTAACTATAGTTCCAAATTTGGTGGATGTTATATCTGTCCAAACTGCCAAATATGCTGCTTAACTCATCCATATCGCCAAAATTACCTTTTATCCCCTAATGATTAATTTTATTCATGCCCTCTGTCACTTGCTGCATGAGGCCTCGTATTGGCACTTCACTCTTGACACCTTTTATCCTGACACTTCTCTTATTCTGCCCTTAATTCCTTCCAGGTTCATGCCGCAGGGATTAGTTATTAGTGGGTCCACCTTTCTACATATTCTCGTTGGTCGTCCTCTTTGTTGTGTGCATGCAAACATGTCCCAACCTTGTCACCCAACGATCCTTCCTACACAACCATATGCTACCTCTAGGGTCCATGGAGCAAGATGAGCTATCCTAGAGGGTACTACCCCTATGCTCATGGAATAATAAAATTCTAGCTTGGGTGAGTTGTCTACCACATACGCCTGATGCATAGTCATCCCGTAGGTCCTTTTCCTGGGAATCACTCAAACCTTTTGGGATCAAGCCTATGAGATGGCATGATGCTTACAACATATTTTCCATGTGGTGCCGTCTAAGTGGTGACACATGTCACCTATAAATGGCCCACTAGGGTACCCAAAAACATTGAATTTGCATGCCACCATGTTTCCACTGTATCAAACTTCCATGTCACCAATGTTAATATCATCTTGACAAACTAGATTCTTCCGTGTGTTTTGTGAGGGAGGAGAGAGAAATGTTCCTTGAACCTTGGTTTTGTGCCATTTTTCTTTATAATAATTAAGGGTCCCAACCTATTTATTTAAGATTGTTGCTTCTTCTCCTTTCACCATGTTGCCTAACTTTCTCCCATGTCATGAAAATAAATTGTTGTTTGCACGCCCTCTCAGGCCGTTTGTGGTTTTTTTTTGGGGAGGGGGAGGTAGTACAATCAAATTCCATAGTTGATCATGTGATCAACAATTTAGGCAAACCGCTTTGCACCACCCCATGTACATTAACTGTTGAGTTGCAGACACCCACACAAATTCTTTGATGCATTAATGGGGATGCATTGCACCTGATCTGTGACTGAACATGGCCGAGTTTTAATGGTCACCTCCACTAGTTCTTCCACCAACATCTCTGCCAAATTTGGATGACTGGAAAATTAGCTTGCTCCAAAGGTCCCCCACTAAGTTTAACTCTGCAACCTTTGTCTTTTAGGGTTCCTAGCTTTGACTAGAAATATCTGTTGATTCAAAAGGCCATTTTCAGACTTCCACATATCACTGGAAATCTCTTTTAGAGCTCTTTAAATCTAGGTGGGTTCTATATGTAGTGGAGATGATATGATATCTAAGAATTGAATTCAAATTATCGGCGCCATTTCCATGTTGATCTACATTGCCCTTGTTTCCTTGTCCTCATCACCTATGTCATTGCCATTGAGATTTTTGCCATATTTTTTCATCTTTTTCCATGAATGACAACAAAATTCTATCATTCTCCCCCTTTGATATTGATGGAAACACCTTGACCAAAAAAAGCATTGTCATGAAGAAAAACAAAATATGCTTGTGCTCATAACTCTCCTTTGGATGTTGCTCCCTTGGTGTAAGGACCTGCAGTCCTTCCGTTCGTGCAACGAGCTGGTTATCCCTCGGGCGCGTGGTTTAAGAGAAGTGCGAGCTCAGAGTTGCATATGTGTGGAGTTATGAATGCATGGTAAAGGAGGGAAATTTGTTATATATGCGTGGAAGCATGGTTTAGGATCTATGGAGCTGACCTACGACATGAAGCAAGCTGACGGTGTAATTGCAAAGAAGTGTGGGTGCGTTAAAGCATGGAGGATGAGTCGGCCGGGTAGACCAACTCGCCCTGCCACTCGTATAAACAAGTCATGTAATGGACTCATTTGGAACCATCGCTCATCTCTCAACACAAAGAAAATTCACTCATGTAAAGAAGTGCGCATATCTAGAGGTGGACGCAGCAAGGAGTAAAGGCGCATAACTTGGTGATGTGCCCGTTCTTGGGTAAGGATGCACGAAGGTGAAACACACATCTTGGTTTTGGGTGAAGGGCTCGGGTAGGGTCGCCCGCTGGTTGGAGTGAGGCATGCACGGGTGTGGTGCCTGGTGATGTGTAGGAGCGCCCGATGGTGAAACATTGGTGAGCGCTCGGTTCGTGCGATGACTTGGCACGGGTTCTTGGGTGACTCGTGTGAGCGCCTGCTTGTCATGCAAGTGTGCATGGTTTGACTTTTGGTGAAGTGTTGAGATTGTGAATGGAGGAGTGTCTCATGTAGAGGTGCCCGTGTGTGGTGACTTGGAGGCACGTCCAAGTTGGGTAAACAACACAATCGTGCGACAAGGTGAACGAAGGGTTGGTGAGTCGTGCGGCGCCTGTGTCGAGGCGCCGATGAGCTAGGCAACCGAGTTTTGCTGAAGATTTTAAATTTGGCTAAGTATGAAACTTGGGGTTTCCAAGTATACTTGTAAAGCCTGTAACTTATAAAATACTATATCATATATTATCGGGCAAACTTATTGTTCAGGGAGTTGCCTCTCCCTTTATACTGTGCAATTGTGTTCTTCGTTTATAATTGCTAATGTTAATGAATGTGTATGGGTGTTCATTGGTATAAAGGAAACATTAATAATACTTGGTTGAGAAACACAAACTAAGTAGGATAAGTGGTTAGGCGTAGTCCATGAACATAAGTATTGGTGAAAAGAAAGTGTTCAGTGGTGTCGCACCTCTCCTAGCACGGTTGGAAGACTACCGTAGGCTTGGGGGAATGAAAGTTGGTATCAGAGTAGCTGATCTGGGTATTGAAGGTTGAAGCTTCTACACAACTCCACTGAAGTGAAGTTGGTATCAGAGCTAGTTTGCAGACTTGGAGGAGTCTTGTAGGAAGCTGATCGAAGCTTGGAAATTGAAGGCAGTGAAGCAGGTACTTGCAAGTGAAGGAAGTTGTTTCACACAAGTGGAACAAGGGTTGGTTCAGGTTGCAGGCATGTTGGTGAAGCTATTGGATGGTTGAAACTAGATCGCAAAGAAGAAGGAAGCTGTTAGCAATGGCAACTAAATCTTAGGTTGGGTCTGGTCACGGTGCAAGGGATGCTACTATGAAATTCATTGAAAAAGTGTTGAAGAAGATGGAGGACTTAGAAGCTTTCTGGACTAAGAAGATGGACTTGGTCGAGAGAGATCAAGAGGCCAATTCGAAGATGAAGGAAGAGCTCGATGAACTCCAAACTCAACATGAGTACACTGATCTTATGTGTACACAACTTGAAGTAAGGGTCAAGGAGGTTGAAGAGGCAAAAGACCGAGGTCTTACAGAGATCGTGGACTTGCAGAAATCTCTTGCCGAAGCCAGAGATGAGATCGCGGTGTTGAAGAAGGCCGTGAGGCATAACTCAGGTGGAGGAGTGCCTCATGCGAAGGTCAAGGAACTGGAATCTTACGATGGTACAAGGAGTGTAAAGACTCTTGGCAACTTTCTATGGGACATGGAGCAATACTTGGAACAATTGGGTCTATCTGATGATGAGATGAAGGTCAAGGTAGCTGCTCAGTTCTCGACGAAAGATGCTAAGATGTGGTGGCGAAGGAGAATGGATCAGATTGCCAATGGCAGTGCTGGTGACATTGTTTCGTGGGATGAACTGAATAAAGCTTTGCAGACCCATTTCAGTCCTCATGATGAAACATGGGAAGCAAGGATGAAGATAAAGTTCATAAAGCAGACAAGGAACCTTCATACATATCAGTAGGAGTTTGCACGTGCGGTTCTGGAACTTCCTGACATGGTGGAGAGGGATAAGGTGTTCAATTTAATTATTGGGTTGAAACCTTGGGCATGCAACGAAGTGAAGAGGCAGAGGATTAGAACACTTGAAGAAGCTGTTTATGTTGTGGATAGGTTGGTGGAGCATTATGATGAGACTTTTGATGATAGGAAGAAGAATTTTGACAAGCCGAAAGATAAGAAGAAAGAGGATTCTTCGAAATCAGATGATAAGTCGAAGACGAAGAAAGCCTTGAAGTGTTGGATATGTGCTGAACCACATACGGTGAAGAATTGTCCTTCTAGACTGAAAGTGGCTGTGATTGCATAATCTAATGCGAATAAAGAAGAAGCTTTTATGGGGATGATGTAGATACTTGGTGGTGCTGCTGCTACAGAGGTGATCTCTCGGAGGGATCCTGAGAGGAACAAGTTGGAGTATGTTCAGATGAAGGTTGGAGATGTTGATATACTCACTATGGTGGATAGTGGGGCCTCTCACAACTTCACGGGAGAAGATACTGCGAGAAGAATTGGGCTGAAATTTGTATCAGTGAAGGCACAGATGAAGACAGTCAATTCTCCTCCTGATGATATTCTTGGTGTAGCTGAAAAGGTGGACACAACACTTGGTGAGTGGATAGGGAAGGTCAACTTCACTATAGTGCAGATAGATGACTACGAGGCTGTGCTGGGAATGGAATTCTTGAAACAGTTTGATGCTATGATTGTTCCACATTTGAAGAGGTTGTACATTTACGATGGAAAGGAGGATGTACCCATTGGTGTACCAACCATTGGAGTGACAAAGCCTGATTGTAAGTTGGCAGTAATGCAAATGGAGGATGAGAAGTGAATGGAAGATATGAGTAAGCGATTGTCCATGGTTAAGACAAAGCTTACCGAGTAGTCATTGGTCATAAAGACTCTTTCTGATAGTATCTTGGATGTGTCAAGAAGGCTAGAAGTGGTTGAGGATGATGATGATGATGATGAGGCATATGTGAGGCCGAATGTCCGGGAGGAGGATCGGGTCACTTCTCTACAAAGGATGGAGATAGAAGATCCTGACAGATGGATTGAGATGATTAGTGAGGGTGAGCCTTCAGGCTCTACTCCCTCCACATATTCTTAGATGGGAAAGAAGATGGGGCTCATTGTTAGCTGCTCATGGCAGTGAGTCCTTAAAACAGGTTGAGCAGGTATGACAGATGGTGCAGGGATGGCTTGGCATCAAGAATCATGACATGTTACAGATGGGATGGAGTTTCCATGGACCTGAGCATGGTGAGATTCTTGGTGAGTCTAGGATGTGGCAGAATCCGAGATAGACTAGTAAAGGCATAAGCATGTTCACTCTCATGGCTTGAGCATGACAGTTGGATTAGCTACCCAACTAGTTCAAACATGGGGCCTGGAAGTGCACGGAGAGATGTTGGCATCAGATAGACGAGGAGGATAGTTCACAGGATGAGGATGACACATGGTGGAGATGGGAGTTCTACATATGTTGCAGGGGTGTTTGCAGTATGTGGAGGAGTCGACATCATGGACCGAGGATGAGACAGATATTGATGATGATCTTGGTGGATGGCTACCAGGATGGTATGTTGTTGAGGATGACAACAACTTCAGGTGGACGAGAATGTAAGGACCTACAGTCCTTCCGTTCGTGCGATGAGCTGGTTATCCCTCGGGCACGTGTTTTAAGAGAAGTGCGAGCTCAGACTTGCATATGCGTGGAGTTATGAATGTATGGTAAAGGAGGGTGAGCTATTATATATGCATGGAAGCATGGTTTAGGAGCTATGGAGCTGACCTACGACTTGAACCAAGTCGACGGTGTAATTGCAAAGAAGTGTGGGTGCGTTAAAGCATGGAGGACGAGTCGGCCGGGTAGACCAACTCGCCCTGCCACTTGTATAAACAAGTCATGCGATGGACTCATTTGGAACCATCGCTTATCACTCAACACAAAGCAACTTTGCTCATGTAAAGAAGTGCACATATCTAGAGGTGGACGCAACAAGGAGTAAAGGCGCATCACTTGGTGATGTGCCAATTCTTGGGCAAGGCTGCACGAAGGTGAAACACACATCTTGGTTTTGGGTGAAGGGCGCGGGTAGGGTCGCCCGCTGGTTGGAGTGAGGCATGCACGGGTGTGGCGCCCGGTGATGTGTAGGAGTGCCCAACGATGAAACGATGGTGGGCACCCAGTTTTTGCGACGACTTGGCACGGGTTCTTGGCTGACTCAGGTGAGCACTCGCCCGTCGTGCAAGTGTGCATGGTGTGACTTTTGGTGAAGTGTTGAGATTGTGAACGGAGGAGTGTCTCGTGTAGAGGTGTCCGTGTGTGGCGACTTGGAGGTGCGCCCAAGTTGGGTAAACAACACGATCGTGCGACAAGGTGAACGAAGGGTTGGTGAGTCATGTGGTGATAGTGCCGAGGCGCCAACGAGCTAGGCAACCAAGTTTTTCCGAAGATTGTAAGCTAAGTATGAAACTTGGGGTTTCCAGGTATACTTGTAAAGCTTGTAACTTGTAAAAGACTGTATCATATATTATCGGGCAGACTCATTGTTCAGGGAGTTGCCCCTCCCTTTATACTGTGCAATTGTGTTCTTCGTTTATAACTGCTGATGTTAATGAATGTGTATGGGTGTTCATTGGTATAAAGGAAAAATTAATAATACTTGGTTGAGAAACACAAACTAAGTAGGATAAGTGGTTAGGTGTAGTCCATGAACATAAGTATTGGTGAAAAGAAAGTGTTCGGTGGTGCCGCACCTCGCCTAGCACGGTTGGAAGACTACCGTAGGCTTGGGGGCATGACAACTGGTGATGCACTTCTCTTGTGCTAAACTATTGTTGTTAAGTTCTTATTTCTTTTGTTTTAGCACAATGAATCCTCCAAGACTTCTCCCCCTTATTACTTTTGTAGGTGGAGACATTTCTTTCTTTGGTTTGATCACTAAGACTTCTCCCCCTTTGACATCAATGGAAAAGACACCAAACTACTCCCCTTCCAACTTTATTCCATTTATTAACAATCTTCCTTTGTCTTGTTTATCTTGTGGACCTACAAGCTTCATCTTGATATATCGTTGAATATCGCTCGCCGCCTTTCTTCCTTTTGAAGGAAGATATAGTGGAGGGCGGAAAGATAAACTATTCCTAATCTCTACCTCAAATACTTAAGCTAATCTCTTGGGAGTGTTTTGGTGAGAATATTATCAACCTTCTCTTTTTTTAATACATACTTTAGCTTCATAATCTAATTGACACCTTTCTCTCTCAAGAAATGGTATTGGATTAGAATATGCTTTGTCTTTGAGTGAAAAACATGATTCTTTGACACACTGATGGCAATTGTATTATCACAAATGATAGGAATAGGTTGATCACAAAACACTTATACATCTTAGAAAGTAAGCTTCATCCATAAAATTTGAGTACAATAAGAAGTTTTACAATATATTCTTCTTCAGTTGTAGATAAAGAGATTGAAGCTTGCTTCTTTCTCAACCAAGAAACTCGACATTCTTCAAAAAGAAATCACCACCACTAGTGCTATTTCGATCATTTACATCACTTATCCAATCTACACTAGTATAAAAAATTAGTGAAAATTATTTAACTCTTGGGTACCATAGTCCATAATCCATTGTGTCTTTGAGATATCTGAGAATCCTCTTGCCTACTAGAAGATGGCTCTGTCTGGGGCTACCTAAAATATTCCAATAATACCAACTGCATGCATAAAGTCCATTCTTGAAGCTCTCAAATAGAATAAGCTGCCAATAATGGATTTGTATAAAGTCTGGTCCACTTTCGGTGACTCATTAGTCTTGCTAAGCTTGCAACCTATTATCATTGATGTGCTCACTAAGGAACATTCCTCCAAGCCAAACTTATTCAATAGTTTCTAGAGATATTTGTCTTGTGAGATAAAAATCCCTTTAGGAGTTTGTGCAATTTGCAATCTAAGGAAATAATAAAGCTCTCCAAGCATAAATATTTCAAACTGAATCTTCATATCAACTGTAAATTAACATGTTAACAAATCTGAACCACTGGAAAAAATAGTATCATCAACATAAACAACTACCACTATGAGTTTTCCATCATTAGCTTTAACATATAAATTGCTATCAGTTGCACCTATTTTGAAACCACACTTGAACAAGTAGTTGTCCAATTTGGAATACCAAGCTTGAGGGGCTTACTTGAGACCATACAAGGCCTTCTTAAGCTTGAAAATGTAATCCGGTTGATCTGATGGTTGAAAAGCTTCTCGCTATTCTATGTAAACTTCTTCATGTAATTCTCCATTTAGAAAGGAAGATTTGACATCCATTTGAAATATTTTGAACTTCTTGAAATAAGGAAATTCCAAAAACATTCTAATTGCCTATAATCTAGTAATGGGAGAAAAGGTTTCATCAAAATCTAGACCTTGAATTTGAGCATAACCTTTGCATATCAATCTTTCCATATTTCTCACCACTTCACCATGGTAATTCCACTTATTCCTAAAGACCAACTTAGTTCCAATGACATTCTTGTTTGGTAGTCTAGGAACAAGTTCCCATGTCTATTTTTTCTTTATTTGGTCCAATTCTTCATGCATAACTTTTATCCAATTTTTGTCTTAACCAGCTTGTGAAACATCCTTTGGTTCCTCCATTGACAATAAGGTTACATGTGCTTACGCAAGGGGATTTAAAAAATTCCTTCCTGTCTGAACACCTTTTTTTAATGCACCAACAATCTCGTCAGCTGGGTGATATTTCTGCACATACCTTGAATTATCATTGGTTTGAGTACTAGAGTGCTCTTGATTTTCTTCTTCTAAAAGTGGCTCATGGTCCTTCTCATTATTGTTGATTGGTTCATTAGAGCTAGTATTTACTAGTTTTCAGACTTCATGTTCAACATATTCATCCACTTTGACATCAATACAATCAAGAATCCTCTTGGTATTCTTATTATATCATCTAGATCTGTTGCTTCTTTGAGAATACGTAAGAAAAATACCTTCATCACCCCTTGGATCGAACTTAACAAGATTGTCATCATTCCTCTTGATGTAACACTTGCTACCAAAAACTTGAAAATGCTTGACTATTGCAAGTCTACCATACCAAATTGGTGTAAGTAAAACAATAACCTAGAAAAATATTAGCATACCTGGAAAACTATATTCTATTAATTAACTGGACTGATTTTTGATTTTTTCAACTTTCCTAACCAACGATGTTATGTGCAAAAATTCTCTCTTTAATTTTCTACTACTGATCATTATTTAATTGGTTATTGGGTTGCATACCTTCTTTTTTCCACTGCACAATCCCTTCTTTTGTTACTAGTACAAAAGTGATTTACTTCTTTCCCTTTATTTCTATTGTTGCACTAGATTCAACTTCAAATCCTCATCCGCTTCGATCTTGGAAACTCTTCGTGTTTCCAAAAGCTCATTTAAGTTATCAATCCCTTTTGCAAAATTATGATTGAAGCTTAGCTGGGTTTTTTCCTTTTCTAATTCTTTTCTCAACAAAATAATTTCACCCTCTAGCCTTTCACAAGATTGATTCTTCTCATTTAGTTGCTAATTTAAAGATTCTTGAATATTTTTTCCTTCTTCAATTTGCAAGAGTAATGGTTCAACATATTCAACGCTTTCCTTGATTATTAACTTCTTTTGGGTTTAATTTTTATTTCTCAACCTTTTAATTTCTTCAATTTCACTTAGCATCTCTCCTTCTAGGTCAAATTCAACATTGTCTTCATTATAATTAATGGGTTCAACTTGCAGATTGTCTAAAGCCATAAGCATGAATTCTTTTGGACTTTCATCATCTCTATCGTCATATGAGGATTGGCTTACTTCACTTTCAGAGGAGGTGGATTATTGAATATAGAGACTCCTCTTCTTAGCCTTCTTCTTCTCCTTTTGTACTTTCATAATTTTTTCTATAGGATCATAGTCCTTCTTCTTTTCAGGCCACTTTGAAGCATAGTGACCAACTTTGCCATAATTAAAACACTTAAAATGTAGCTTACCTTTATATTTATTTGAGCCTTTCTTGAGCTTCCTCAGAAACATGGCTTATTCTTCATTTGATACACAAAATGAATCATCATGCTCTTACTTATGCTTCTTATCTGCTTTGAAGGCCACCTCTTTTACTGTAGGCTTGGCATTTGAAATTATCATCTCATTCGCAGTGAGTGTACCAAGGAGTTGATTTAGAGTGAGAGTGTTCAGATTAGTCATCTCTTCAATGGCTAAAACCTTGGGATTAATTTTGAGCCTTTCTTGAGCTTCCTCAGAAACATGGCTTATTCTTCATCTGATACACAAAATGAATCATCATGCTCTTCCTTATGCTTCTTATCTGCTTTGAAGGCTACCTCTTTTACTGCAAGCTTGGCATTTGAAATTATCATCTCATTCGTAGTGAGTGTACCAAGTAGTTGATCTAGAGTGAGAGTGTTTATATTAGTCATCTCTTCAATGGCTAGAACCTTGGGATTAATTCTCTCAGGGAGATATCTCAACATATTTTGAACTACTACAGATTCATGTAGCTTCTCATCAAGACCTCTGATAGTGTTCACAACCTCATCAACTCTTAAAAGGCATTTTACAATATCTTCATCATCATGCATCCTCAAAGACTTGAATTTCATTCTATAACCTTGAAGTTTAGCTTGTTTTACCTTACTATCACCTTCATAAAAACTGCTCGTGTTGTCTCATATAGCTTTGGAATATGTGAAATCCATTACTTTGACAGGTTCTGATTCAGGTAGGCCAGTAAGCAGGGCATTCAGATCTTTAGCATTGCATGTAAATTTCATCTTTTGATATTTAGTAATTACTACTGGAGCCTTTTGATATTATTATTCCACAACATACCATACATCAGCTCCAAGTGATTGAACATAGGTATTCATCCTTACTTTCCAAAACACATAGTTTGTTTGGTAAATTATCCTTCCTAGTTTGCCATGGTCCTTGATCTTTCTTCCAAGCATTAAAATTATATGAAGTAACCTTGATCTGATACCAATTGTTAGAAACTAGGAAAATATTGAGAGGGGGGATGAATCAATATTGTAGGAATTTTAAAAAACATTCTTTCACTTGCAATGATATTAAGACACCAAGAAACACTTTAGGAATTAATTTAGATGGGCATGACAAGAACCAACATAACTAGAACAAATAGTACACATAGAGTGTTTAACATTTTTCTGCAATTTCTTCACAAAGAAAGATACAACTTGTTACTACAAAATTCTCTATCTACAACTAGCAAAAAAAACTACTCCTTGACTTATTAACTACAACTAAAAAAGAGCTACAACCCTTGATCTACAAGCTACAACTTGCTTAGCCTCAATGATTCATCTTTCAACCATTTTCAAACTAGAACCATGAATTCCAAATCCTTACATAAACAATTAAATTTGTCTCTTCACACACTCACCAAAAACCTTCAACAATCTTTGATTAGTAAATACACCATCCACACCAACAACCTCAATCCAACTTGCACAAATGACAACGCTGCCATACACTTACATATTTCCTCAATCGATTTTTCTTATAAATAAAATTGATAGATATTTTTTGCCTCTTTGATTTTGATTTAACTTCACTTTAATTATTGCATGAATCTATTATCTCTAGCTCTGTCTTGTTCATCTGATTCTTTTGGGTGTTCTCTTCAAGTTATCAGTCATTGATCACCTATTTTTGAAATAAAAACTAATTAAATCTACTAATTCTGGCAATTTGGCACTTTATCAGGGTTTAGTTGTAGTTTTAACTGTAGTTACAAATTTGATGGGTGCTATATCTGGCCAAACTACCAAATATGACACTTAACTCATCCACACTGCCAATATTTCATTTTAGTCCCTGGCACTTAATTTCCTTCACACCCTAGGTCACCTGCCACATGGGGTCTCATATTGGTGCTTGGCTCCCAACACCTGTTATCTCGAAACTTACCTTATTACACCCTTAATTCCTTTTGGGGTCATGCCGCAAGGATGACCTATCAGTGGGTTCGCCTTTCTATCTTTTCTCATTGGTTGGCAAATCTGATGTGTGCATTCCAATGTGTCCCGGCCTTGTCACCCCGACGACCCTACCTACCACTCATATGTACCTTCAGGGTTTGAGGTGTTGGAAATGTGTCTCCATTGATGGAAATGGAAAAGCATTGATGGAAAATGCAAAGAAAATGATGTCAAAAGATTTTGCAAGGATCACATGTTTCCAAGAAAATTGGTGAGGCAATTGGTAAATTTGCAGAGACTTTGGTGCCACTTCTTATACAACAGATCATCCCAAATTTAGTTGGAACCCACTTGAATGGGTAGAGATATGAAAGAGATTTCCACTGGTATATGGGAGTCTAGAAATGGCCTCATGGATAAAAATTATACCTAGTCAAGATAGGGACCCAAAAGTCAAAATTTACAGAGCTAGGTGGATGGAGGACCCTTTTGGTGCATAGTTAAGTTTGGTGCACAACCAAACACAATGGAGTATTTGGTGGAGTTTTTATCTAAAGTGTTAGTTATAGATGGAGCATGTTTATTGGTTCAATGTGGAGCCCACACAACAACTTGGCCTCGCAGAGGTAACTTGGTGGTTATATCCTGGAAAAAACTTAAGGAGTGCTTAAGGGTATGAGTGGTGATGTGATCCAGGTGGAGGTGGCCTGATAACAGTGCAATGGGAAGATTTTTATTGGAAAATGCTTATAACGGGAGGCCCCCAGATAAAACTAATCCCACAAAGGCTAGCTTAGAAGTAATAAGGTAAGCGTAAAAGAGTAGGCCACGGATGAGTCAAAGTTGAGACAACATAGCAAAGTGGGAGCCAATGAAATCACAATCGGGAAAATGTGGAACGCAAGCATAATGTTAAATACACTCAAGACCCATAAATTTTCTATAAATAAAAAATGGTGAAAAGCAAAGGCCTCAAGGCCCTTTTTCTCTCCTATGATAGCAAGTAGGTAGCACAATATGATTGGCTCATAGGGATGACGTAGATGCACATGTGAATGATGACACCAACAATGACATGGGCTAATAAGAGTTGGACATGTGGTAGGTGCTTTTGGCCTTTTTGGGTGGCCATCTGGGCCATTTTCAAGTGACATGAGGACCACTCACAGAGAGACACATGGCACATGTGTTTTCAGCATGACGCCATCCCACTAGCAGGGCCCCGAAAGGTCTTTTAGCAACACAAAAGGGAAGTGTTGGGCTTACTAGGCATCAAGTGCATGTGGCAATTGTCAAAGTCAACACACTTCGATAACACTGTAATTGGCCATGGTTGTAGGTGGTGCCCCCAAAGGACAGTTCGTCCCATTGTCATCCCCAAAAGGAGATTAAGGCACACAATTAAGGAATGACTAGAATGTAGGCAATGCGACATGTTGACAATAGAGCGCAGTCCAATGAGAGAAGTGGAAAGGTGGACCCATTGAAATAACTTAGCCTATAAGGGAAAGCCCAAGAGTAAATAGAAGTGTGAAAGAGGAGTATGGTGGGTTGACAAGGCATGAGACATGGTGACAATACACAACAACAACAATGGTAAATGAGAAGTTAGAGATGAATCCCATCAGGACAACTCATCCCTACGACTTAGTCCTAGGTATATTTAAAAATAAGAAGATTATATCGATGGGGTGAAATGCATTGGGGGCTAAAACATAAGTGCCGGAATGAGGATTTATGCAGCAAAAGAAACCAAGAAGGAAAAGAAGGGTTTGCATTATAAGTTCAGCCCTCATGGTTATAACATGATAAGCCCACAGAGTTATTTTGGCAACATTTTTATTGAAAGGCCTTGGGCCTATGTTAAAGTGCTTTGGGAACATGAACAAGTCAACAACTATGTTTGGAAGCACTTTTATGAAAAGTCTTTGCACTTCAGCATGAATGAGTCGACAACTAAATAAGGCAGAGCTTTGGAATAAATGAAAAGAGGTTAGAGGAAGTCATCAATGACATGGGCGAGTCTTAGTTGAATTTTCAACATTTTTTTAAATATAGTGGAAACTAAAGTTGGAACTGGATATAAAATCCTAGCTAAATCCTGTAAAAGTTACAAATTGCTAGAATAAGCATATTTGATCAGTTTAACTTGCAAAAATAGGTCATCAAGGTCTCCTGACTTGAAGAGAAAAGTTAAAAGATAGAAATGAAGAAGAGAAACGAAAAAATTAGAAAATTCATGCAAATATTCAAAGTGAATTTAACTAAAATATTATGCCAAAAATAATCAGTAAAAAACCTTTATAAGCATAATTGATTGAGGAATTTTGCAATCGCGTGACCGAAAGACTGGGTGTAACACTAGATTATGAAGTGAGGTGCTGGTGTGATGTCGTATTTCTTAGTAATCACAGATTGCTAAAGGTGGTGTTGGACAAATTGTTTTATTGTGTAAGAGTATGTGGAATTCATGGTTCTAGTCTGAAAATGGATGAAAGATGAATCATTAAAGTCAATCAAGTTGTAGCTTGTAGATAAGGGGTTGTAGCTCATTCCAGTAGGTGCTAATAAATATTTAGGGTTGTAGCTCCATTCAATTGTAGTTGATAAATTAGGGAGTTGAAGTTTCCTACTAGTTGTAGCTAGAGAAATTTGTAACAAGAAGTTGTAGCTTGCCTTATGAAGGAATTGAAGTACAATTTGAAGCATTTGTGTGTTCCTTGTGTTAATAAAATTATTTCATGTCATGCTCATATAAATTAATTGGTGAAACTCTTTATGGTGTCCTAATATCATTGCATAAGTGAAAGAAAGTTTTTAAAATGTGAAAATGCCTACATGACTGATTCACCCCCTTTCTCAGTTATGTCCAAGTTTCTAACAATTGGTATTAGAGCCTAATTATCTCACATCATTTTAATAGCTGGAAGAAAGATCAAGGACCATGGAAAAATAGAAGGGGGATTTACCAAAATGGAACCTATGTTCAATGGAATAAACTATGTATTTTGAAAAGTAAGGATGAAGACCTACATTCAATCTCTTGGATATGATGTATGGGATGTTGTGGAAGAAGAATATCAAAAGCCTATAGCAGTGATTATCAAATATCAAACGATGGAGTTTACATGCAATGGTAAAGCTATGAATGCCTTGCTTAATGCCCCACTTGAATTAGAACTTGTCAAAGTGATGGACTACACATATGCCAAAGCTATCTAGGAGAAGATGAGTAGCTGCTATGAAGGTAACAACAAGGTAAAGAAAGTTAAACTTCAAAGTTTTAGAATGCAATTGGAGTCTTTGAGGATGCATGATGATGAAAATATTGCATTTTTTTTTAAGAGTTGATGAGGTTTTGAACACTATAAGAGGCCTTGATGAGAAGTTAGATGAAGTTGTGGTAGTTAAAAAGATGTTGAGACCTCTTTCTCTAAGATTTGTTCCCAAGGTTTCATCCATTGAATAAATGACCAATATGAACACTCTCACTCTAGACCAATTACTTGGAATCCTGGCTAGCTATGAGATGAGAATATCAAATGGAAAGCTTGCAAAAAAAGAATCAATCTTCAAAGTAGATAAGAAGGCCAAGGAAGAGCATGATGATTCATGTTTTGAATTGAATGAAGAAGAAGCTTATTTTGTGAGGAATCTCAAGAGAGCCTCAGGAAAGTATAAAGTTAAGCTCCCTTTTAAGTGTTTTAATTGTGGCAAAGTTGGTCACTATGCATCAAAGTGTCTTGAAGAAAGATTATGATCCACGAAAAAAATTTAGGAAAGTACCAAATGATAGAAATAAGGCTATAAAAAGACTTCTCTATGTTCAAGAAGACAACTCCTCCAAATTGAATTCAACCACTCCTCAGATGATGAGAGCCCAAAATAATTCATGATGATGGCCATAGAAAATCTAAAAGTCAAAATATCAATTCTAATGATGAAGAAGCTGAAGTGAACCTAGAAGGATAACTGGTAAGTGCACTTTAGGAAATAGAGAGGTTGAAAAAGAAAAATAGAGCCCTAAAGGAGTTATTGATGAAGGAAAAAGGTGAAGCCATTGAACCATTACTCTTGCAAGTAGAAAAAGAGAAAACAAAGCATTGTGATATTGTTTTTTATGCTCAGAATGAAGGGACTCATTTGTATGTGGAAAATTGTTGTTCTAGGCACATGTTAGAAGACAAAATAAAGTTCCTGACATGAAAACTAGTAGACAAGGGTAATGTAACTTTTGGCAGCAATGCATCGGGTAAAATTATTGGAAAAGGAGTTGTCAGCATATCTAATGGCAGAGGTAAATCCAACAATGTTTTATTTGTTGATGGCCTAAAGCATAATATGCTAAGTCTGTCAAAGATGTCTGGTCAAGGCTATGATGTGATTTTTAAAGCTAAAAATTATCAAATAAAGTCATTAGGCACATGTGAGATAGTTGTTGAAGGTGTGAGAAGATACAACAATGAGAAAATAAAGAGGTGTTGTTTATCAAATGTTGATGAGAGTTGATTGTGGCATAGGAGACTTGGACATCTGAACTAGATTGTTGGTGATTTAAAAATTGGTGTACATACAGGAAGGAAGATGCTCAATCTCCCCACACAAGCACATGTAACCCTGCTATCCATGGAGGAACCAAGGGATGTTACAAAAGCCATTCAAGATGATAATTAGTTAAAATCTATGCATGTAGAATTGGACCAAATAAACAAGAATTAGACATGGGAACTTATTCGAAAACTAGCAACAAGAATGTCGTTGGCATGAAATGGGTCTTCAGGATAGGGTTAAATGATTGTGGAGTAGTGGTAGGAAACAAGCCAAGGTTGGTATGTAAAGGTTATGCTCAAATTTAAGGTTTGGAATTTGATTAAACTTTTGCTCCTGTTGCAAGATTAGAGGAATTTAGAATGTTTTTTGAATTTTCTTATTTCAAGAATTTCAAAATACACCAAATGGATGTCAAATATGCCTTTCTAAATGGAGAAATATGGGAAGAAGTTTGCATAGAGAAACTATATTGTTTTAGGCTAACAGGGAAGCCTGATTATGTTTGCAAACTTAAGAAGGTGTTGTATGGTCTCAAGCAGGCCCCTAGGGCTTGGTATTCCAAATTGGACAACTACCTACTCATGGATTCAAAAGACGAGCGACTAATAGGAATTTATATGTCAAAGATAATGATGGGAAACTCATAGTGGTGGTTGTGTATGTCGATGAAATTATTTTTTCCAACGACTCAAACTTATTAACATGCCAATTTGTAGCATGTCGATTTGGAGATGTCTATGCTTGGAGAACTCTCTTATTTCTTTGGACTAAAATTTGCATAGACTCCCAAAGGGATATTCATTTCACAAAGTAAATATCTAAAGGAAGTGTTGAAGAATTTTGGCATGGAGGAATTCACTTTAGTGAGGACACCAATGGCGACAAGTTGTAAGCTTAGTAAGATTAATGAATCCCCAATTGATTAGACTTTATAGAGATCCATTATCGGCAACCTATTATATTTGACAACTTTAAGACCAAACATTATGCAACCTATTGGTATTATTGGAAGATTTCAAGTAGCCCCCAGACAAAGCCATCTACTAGCAGCTAAGAGTATTCTTAGACATATTAGAGCCACAATGAACTATGGATTGTGTCGGGTCAAAGTGATTTCCTATCATTTAATTGTCAACCGGAGGGTTTTGTAAAACTTGTGAAGCATGCATGCTGTATATATGCTAGAACTTAACTTCCAATTTAGATCAATCTAACTACCAAACCAAATAATGATAAACCAAATTCAACCATTCTAATTCAACAATCAATTCAAAGGAAATTATAGTACAATGTTTGGAATTGAAATCTTAATCTATCACACTTGCAGGAATTGAAATATTAATCTACCACACTTGCAGAAATTGAAGTCTTAATCTACCACACTTGTGGAAATTGAAAAGCACACCACTCTTTCAAAAATGAAATTGCATGAAATGAAATCTACTCTAAGAGATCATGTGTGTATTATCAAATCAGGATACTATGAAATGAATAATCAAAACCACATGATATGAAATGAAAGTAAAAACAATAATTCTTAACCTCTAGATATGAAAGCAAATAAAAACAATCACTCTTAATCTCTCACACAGGAAAAGATATGAAATAAACAAATCTTAATCTATGAAAGAAAATAAAAACAATCACTCTTAACCTCTCACACATGAAACGATATGAAATAAATAAATCTTAATCTATGAAAGCAATAAATCTTAATCTATGAAAAACAATAAATCTCACACATTATAGATGGCCAATCCAAAAGCATGAGGGATAGAAAGTTGAGAGGCTACAAATACAAGCATAACCAAATCAAAGTGAATATCACTCATGAGCATGGCGCCAAATCAAAATTTTATATTCAAAACATGAGCATTTCCCTAACTTTACACATGCCTTTCAAAGGAAAAGGCTCTCCTATTTATACAAAAACATAAGAAGCTACCCTATTTAATGAAGTTCCACTACACTCTCATATAGTTACAACCAAATAGCTCATAATGAGACACATATCCCCTAGGTGTCTCATAGAGTTCTAATCCAAATAGGAAATGATGAGACACCTCATAGAGTTACAATCCAAATAGGACACATATCCAAATCTCCTTTGAAGGGAATTCGAATTTGAGCATTGGAGGTCACATAAGGGTGCTTTGAAAGCTTCCAAATGACCTACACATGTCATAAAATTCAAGCCACATATATAGATACATGAAACCATGTTAATTTCCTAGTTTTTAATCTTAAATTCACTTTACACACATAAAATAAATAACTTTGGTAAAGAAGGATCCTAACCCATATATTTATGAAAATGGTGGCTAATGAAAGGCTATATGATTATGGAGTTGTGACATGTGAGTGAAATGGTGGCGATAAAAATGAAAGTGGATGCCATTTTGAAGACATTTTGGAGGCCCAACATACCCCCCAACTAGAGTAATTGCATGTCCTCATGCAAATATTGCATTAATTATGTGATTTTCTTGCAATGACTTTGCTTTTGCATGAGCTTGGCTTATATCATATGTCCTTAAACTTTTCCTTTGACATTTTTTTTTGCAAAGTATTCCTTGTCATACATTGAATTGCAACATGTTTGGTTGGTTCTTGTGTTTCAACCAAATTCTAATTGGTATTGGTTCTTGTGTTTCAATACCTTGTTTCTTTTTGTTGCAACATGATTCATTGAACATATTTAAGAATGCATCTTTAAAATCAACCATATTGTGCTCTTAATTTAGACATTATTTGCAATTGATATAACTTTTTGAACCATAATGCAATCATAATTGATTAGGACAAGTATGTTAGGATGAAATGAAAATGTGTGATGGTGTATGATATATGAATATAAAATGATGTCCCTTCCCCCCAACTAAAGGTATGACAATGTGAAAGAGGAAGTGAGGAATTTCCCAAAGTTACAATTTTAGTATTTTAAGGAATTATATGACTAAAAGTTAGAAAACCACATACCTTCACTTACTTTTGATGTGCATGAGTTATGGAAATTGAAGAGTGTGGCTGCTTCTGGATCATGGAATGTAGAAATCATCTACTTCTTGGTTGCATAAATGGTGGATGAGGTTCTGAAGTGGATCTTTTATTTTTGTTGCTAACTCTGTTGTATCTGCGAAATGTTGAAATGATATAGTCTTCAATCACTATAAAATTGATGGTACAACTCTAGTCATGCGAATAAATGTGTTGGTGTCGAGCATGAAGAGAGGTCATTGGATTACCGACCATTGATGGATGTTGTTAACCAATGCGAGGAAAACTCACCTTTAATGTCAACGAGTGCCAAGGTACTTAAGTACATCTTGTGAAGGGCAAATAAATGAGCTGATGTCGAGCCACTTGCAAGATCCAATGATCAAGGGACATTGATGTATTCCCATGATTGTTGGCGAGAGAGCCTATCATTAAGGCATACAAGTCTCAAGGTACTAATGAAGACTCTAGCCTTGGACCTAGATAATGTGTTGATGTCGATAGGCCAAGGCTTGTTAGAAGGAAGGCCTTAAGGAATCCTCCATCATCTAATGCAAGCATGAAAAAATGATTATGAAGGACCATGAATGGAAAACTTTGCAGTGGATCAAGGTTTATTTAACGGAAAGGAAAATGACAAGTGAATGGAAAGTAAAAGGACAAATCAGCATGTAAGCGAGTTGAATGTCTTTATGAAAATGGGTTATGAGTTACCGAAAGCAAGGTAGGAAAAGATGAGATGATAATTTTATTGATTGATTAAGTGAAATGCAATGTGACTGCAAAGGAAATGAGATGAAGGTTCTATTGACTGAAGGAGTATGGATACAATGGAAATACTGAAATCTGAGAGGCTTTCAACTTCTGGATTTGATATGAATTAGCATGTGCTCATGCATTGATGTTTCATCTCTGTTGCTGCTCTGATCATTTTCTTGTGAAATAAATGTGGTTTTTGAGAAACACTATTTGCTTATGGTCATTTGTTCTTCCTCCTGGAACCTGCAAAAAACTAGTACTACTTCTCCAATGGATTGTAAGGTTATAAAAAATAGAGAGGTGATCAATCTCTCTGTTAATGACATTTACATAAAAATAATAAGAATCGGTACTATAAAACAAGTGCATGAAAGAAAATCAAAGGAGTTTATACCTGTTTCGAAAGTAGTGCCTCAAGTTGCCTGTTGTTTCCTTTCAACAATTTATTTATTCTTTACTATTTCAAAATCTGATAATAGCTTCCTCATTTTGTAGATCTCGTTGAGATATTTCCAATGATGGTTGAATCATCGAATTCCAATGTCATATGAGAAAGTTGGATTGTTTTGAATTTTTTATGAAACAGTGAAAATTGTCATGTAAAATGTGGCATGGGAACATGATGCTTCATTGAAAGATGATGTAAGTAGATGAAATGGTTAGAATGCATTGTTTGACAAATAAATCATTGAGTTAAATGCATAATTGCAGAAGTGTTTTCTAGCTGCAGAATTGTCGATTAGCTACAGAATCGCTTGTTTAGTTGCATATTGGAATCAGCTGTAGAATGTGCACAATTTCTGTAGCTAAAATTATGAACAAACAACACAAGTCAGTAAATAACCAAAAATTAATTCAAAGAGCAAGAAACAATGTTGTGGTTCACTGGAGCCAAAATCTAGTGATAATTGCAATGCCTCTTTCAGTTTTTTTTTTTTTGTTTTTTGTTTTTTAACTATTTTTCTTTTCCACAATCTGCACACAGGTACATTTATATGCTACAATTTACCGAAAAAAGTTGATTTATTTATTTATTTAGTTTCTGACAATGTTAAGTTTCTATTGCCATCTCTATGTAATTTGAATTTTTCAGAGAGTTACGAATTGCAGTTGGTATATACCGTCAGATTTTTTATTTTTGGACAGAGCTTTCACCTATAGTAAATCCATATCCAAGAGGTGCTGAAAGTGGAAGTCACAGGGAGCATTTTTGAGGCGCTGTGATGGGAGACAACAAAAAAAGTATGTGATTAGAAATCGTGATTTCTTCATGACCCTAATGCAAACTAAGCAAATCATCTATTCTATTATTCATTTAATTTTGTAATGTTTTCCATTATGACACCGAGGTTTTGTAACTCCTTTTTACACGTATTCCTTATGTGGCAACAAATTCATGGATTTTAATGAAAAAAATTCAGAATCATGTTTCCTCAAACCACCATAGCATCCTAAGAACTGGATTTCATGGCCGCACTGCTGTCTCTGTGCATTAATTTCAAATCCATTTTTTTCTCACGTAGTCAGTGACATATTGTCCCGAAGAATCCCAGATTTCTCTCAAACGACTGAGAAATTGAGGAAACCATTTCTAGGTTGTTTAATTCTCCCCGTTTCCGAAAAAATCCATGTCTCGGTTTTCCTAAATTATTTTTTTTTTTGCCGGAAATTGAGTTTAAAAATAGACGTTTTTTCAGTTTTGCGTTTTCTAGCAATTGTGATCAGCAATAAAATTCATTTATGGCAATTTAAAAATGAAATGGTGGTCAAGTTTGACTGCTAGTTTTCTACCCAAAATTCTAAATGAACTCCCCATGTGTTATTAAACCCATAATCACTGCCAACAAAACAAACTTGTAAACAACTTATCCATACTCAGAAAACTGTGAATGTAGGTTGAATTGACTTGAATTCCATTAGCCTTTGTTTTACTTTATATTTTGTTCATGGTTTTTGTTGTTTGCTTCAGACTTGGGAATTCGACGGAATACAGTGCAATGATTAAAAAAAATTATTCACTGGACACCGAAGCTCCAATCATGGAAAAGGCTACGCAAACTTACAACTTGGAGTCACCAAAAAACAATGCCATCGTTTTGACCTTTGTTTGCAAGTATTTAATGATCTGCGTTATGTCTTCCTTGGAGATTTTTTTTTTCATTAACATGTATGCAAACAAAAAACTAGAAATCAGAGTCCCAAAAAACCTGAGACACGTAGCATGCTGAGTGGTAGACTGAATGGCAGACGTGTGGCATGCTGAGTGGCAGATAGGTGGCACACTGTGTGGTGGACTCGTGGCAGCAAGGTGGCAGACTAGGAACAAGGTGGAGACGGAGGGTGTTCCTCCATGATGAAACACCTGTACTCCTTGATGTCGCCACCTGCTAGTAGCGAGGTCTCCATGTTTCCAGTCTGCAATGCCGGGTGTTCTTCCTCGACGAGATAGCAGTAAGTGTCCATTACCTCATCTGCATGCTGATCCTTGTTCACCTCCTTCCCTGCACATCTCATATTTTGCTTATTGTTCTGCTCCCCTACTCCTCGGATGCTCGTCTGAGCCATATTTGGTTTGGCTTTGGTGTGGCTGCATCCTTCTGTGGTCCGCCCACCGCCTGCAATGTTCAGTACCCCAATTACCCTGGTGCTGCCACAACCCATTGTTCCTTGCTCCCCAATTACACTGGTGTGCCCACCGATCTCTGTGGCCTGTTCCTCAGTGATTTTCTCTACCTCGTGAAAGAGAATGGATATAGTGGCCGTGATGATGGGCTTGTTTAGGATGGAGCGGAAGGTGAATTGGGCATTTTGGGATTGCAATCGAGGAAGGGGTGGAGTGCCTCTAGGAGACAAGGCCGAAATGGATGGAAAGCTACTAGGAGGCGAGGTAGGGGGCACCGAGTGGAGGCGTCCTCTTCTACTGCGTGTATTTGAGAAGTTCCCTAGGGCCTGCTCTGCCAAGGAGGAAGTGGTGTCCGAAGCAGGAGAATGCTGGGGCCGACTTAGGCTCCCTCGGCTCCTGCCCCCGCGACTGTGCATACGGTGTCACATTCTTAGCATGTTGTCTACAGGAGTATGTGAATTCCTTCTAGAATTGGGCATAATGTGGTGTAAAGACACAATTGAACTTATGGACTGCTCAGCAGAGGGATGAGCACCTAGGGCCGAAGGGAAGATAAAATGAAAATCCAGGCTCTGGGTGAAGTGGATGCCCGAGCCGAAATCAATGCAGCAAAGGAAGTGGTAGCATCTCTAGGTGGTTGTGTGAGAACTGGGTACACTCGCGGCTTGAGGGCAGAGGCATTGCAGTGGCGGAGGTTGCAGAGGTTGATGGACACATGCAAAGGTGAAATTATCCCAAGGATTCATGTTTGCACAGAGTCAAGGTTGGTGATGGTTAATAGGTTGGAGACGGTGCTCACGTAAAGTGCATTTATGGCTGTAGTGAATGCTAATTTTGGACCACTGTGCCAATCTACGGAAGGCCATGTGATCTCGCCACATGCCAAAAAGTCGATTGCCACCTCACTATCCTTGTTTATCACCCGCATTCGAGAGATGCACGTCCTTGTGCACCAAGTCAATGCAAGCTTGCAATTGAGATTGGTCATGTAGAGTGTTGATTGTGCCAAAATGTAGTACTTGAGCATGTTCAACTCCTATATTTTCCAAGAGATCGGCTACCTTGTTGTTGTCCCTTTTGACGTGAATAAATGTGGTAGCTCGTCTATTTTTCATCCATTGCTCTATTAGTTCAATCATGGCCACTAGTATCCAGCTGTTAGCAACTCTCGAAGCTGTGATTCCTAGTTGTATTTGAGTAACCATATTTATTAGAATTTGGGAGTCCCCCTCTATTATGATGGGATGAAAATTATGTTGGTGTGCTAAGTTCATACCTTGCCACAGTCCTTCCATTTCCGCGGAATTATTCATGTCCCATCCAATTGAGCCAAAGTATATTAGAAAAGGTCGGCCTTCATGATCTTTGAAGATGCCACCATGTCCCGCTTTACCTGTGTTGCCCTTAGAGGCCCCATCAAAATTTAGCTTTATCACATTTTGGGGGGGGGGGGATTCCAATGTGAGGGCTGCTTGGTGATAGTGCTTACTCTGTTGGGATCAAATTGTGCCTATTGGAGTTTGAATTTCCAGTTTGCCCATATACTCTGTTCCTGTGCCTATGTGGGAAAGTCCTCATCACTCCATTGTTGGAGTGTTATAGTTTCTTGAATATTCTGATATAAATTGGTCCAGATGATCTCTATATTAGTTCTTTGGTTTTTGAAAATTCTTTTGTTTCTTTCCTTCCAAATTGTCCAAAAAAGGAAGCCCGATAGAATTGTCCATAGCTTATTTAAAATTTTGTTATTATACGGATCTGGAGTCCAATTGCGAATGGTGCCTTTTATATCCCCTAAGATTTTGTAGGGTCGCTGACATCGGAAAGTAAGTTTTTCCCATAATTGGTTAGCCATGTGGCAGGAGTCCATGAGGTGCTGAATAGTTTCTTCATGATTTTGACAATTAGGACAGTAGGAGGGTCCTGGAATCCTCTTTTGATTAAGTTGTCCCAAGTGAGAATTCTTTGATGATATAGTAGCCATGTGAAAGTGGAGATTTTTGGCCATATCCCTGTAGTCCATATGCGATTCCAGGCAGGATCAACTGGTTCTTGTGTTTGGAGCATCAGCTGGTAGGCTTCTTTTGTTGTGTATGTTCCTCTAGGAGTATATCCCCATCTGAGAACATCTTTTCCAGTATTACATATGATTCTTCTGCTGGTCAGTTCTTTGTGTAGCTCTGAGTTATAGGCTTTAATTTCTTGTTGTATTATCTGTACGGTAGGTTTCCATTGCTTGAAGCCCTGATTGGTACTTTGAGTCCTGAATTGTGCTACATGGTCAGTCTGGTTGATGTTGTTTCCATTATGATTTGTGAAGGGTAGGATTTCTACAATTTTTTGTCTCTGTTGCCAAGAATCCATCCAGAAACGCGCAGTTCTCCCCTCGTGCATCTCCCAAAAGCTATGCTTTTAGATGAGCTCTCTGTGCTATTTTGTCGCATTCTAGATTAGAGATCCTGTATCCGTGGTAGTGATTCTTATCATCTCTTCCAGCACACAATTGTTTTCTTATTTTGCAGTCCAGATTTGTGCCCATGGCTTCTGTGGGCTTGAAACCCATTGCCACCATATTCGTGCTCCCGTTAATGTGTTGCTATGTTGCGGTTCTCGCAATCCTAGACCTCCCTACTTTTTTGATGTGCAAACCATGTTCCATTTTACTAATGCCCATTTTCTATTTTGCCCTGTGGATCCCCATAAGAAGTTGTGTTACAGAGTTTTGATTTTTTTGAGCACCCATTTCGGAGCTACAAGAATCGAGAAGAGATAGAGAGGCATGGATTGTAAAATTGCCTTTATTAGGACGAGCCTGCTTTCCATGTTGAGAGTTATGTAGGTCCATGATGATAGGCAGCTTTCAATTTTCTCAATGAGTTGTTTCAGGATGTATGCTTTAAGGTTGAGTCTATTAGTGGAGAGCCCAAATAATGAGATGGGAGTTTAGCTTGAGAGAATATGATGATTCTGGCAATGATTCTTTGAGTGGCTACAAGAGTGTGGAAAAAGAATATTTGAGATTTGGTAGTATTTATAGTGGTTCCCGAGGCTTTTGAATAAGTTTCTAGAAGATCTTTGTAGATGCAGGCTTGACTAATAGAAGGGTGTCCAAAAAGCATATTGTCATCAACAAATTGTTGATGCGTTATCGCAGAGGTTCCATGGGCAGAGATGCCTCTAAGGTCATGAGATTGAACAACCTACTTTATAAGGCGACCCAAACCTTCTGCCATAATAATAGAGAGGAATGGGGATAATGGGTCACCTTGATGGATTCCTCTGGATGGGGAGTAGAGTTTGGAGGGGATTCCATTAACTAGGATGGAGCAGAAGGGGGAGGTTATGAGACTCATAAGCCATCTAACCTAGGTCGCACTAAATATGAAGGCAGTCAGCATATGTTTAATATAGGACCAACTAAGTTTTTCAAAGGCTTTAGAAAGATCGATTTTCAGAAGCATACCTGCCTGTTTGTTTCTCTTTAAGGAATGGATGATTTCATGAGTCAAAATGATGCCATCCAAGATTGGACATCCTTCAACATAGCCAAATTGTTTCGGTGAAATGAGAAGAGGAAGGAGCGGTTTGAGGCAATTGGCAATGACTTTCGAAATGATTACATTGCATAGTGCAATGGGCCTGAACTTCTTCGGAGTACTTGGTTGAGATTCTTTGGGGATGAGAGCGATGAATGTCGCATTGAGAGATGGAAGAAGCCAATGCATAGCTTGTGATTCTTCCACCATATTCCAAACTTCTAATTTGATCAAATTCCAGAAGTGATGGTAGAAGTTAGAGGTGAAACCATCAGGTCCTGTAGCTTTCCCAGCTTTCAATTGATTTGAAGCCTCTTCTACTTTCGTCAGAGTGACCGGTCTTAGCAAAAGCTGATTGTTCTCCTCTGTTATAATTCTCGGAATATGCTGAAGTATTTCATTTATTGTAGGCTATGTATCTGTAGGCGGCTCTTGATGTACTGTTTTGAAGTGATTAGTGAGCTCTTTCTCGATATCTTCCTGTTTCTCCATTCTGTCTCCCTATGGATTTTGAATATGCGAGATGGTATTATTCAATCTTCTTTTGATAATTGTGCGATGGAAGAATTTGGTATTTATTTCTCCTTCTTTTAGCCATCTAATTCTTGACTTTTGTTTCTAGAGCATTTCCTCTTGGTTCCTTCTTTCTTCCAATTGTGTGAGTAGAACTTGTTCTTGACTTGCTAGTTCCTTTATTCTGCCTCCTGTAATGATCTTCTGCTGTAGCTCTCTCATACTTTGCTCGAGGACTTTGTGCTCTTGAAATATATTGTCGAATGTAGTGTAATTATAGGTCTTGATTGGCCTTTTGATATTCTTCAATCTCTGTTGGAATTTATAGATAGTTGAGCTGCCATTGGGAATGAAGCTCTCCCATGCTGATTGACCATATTTTTGAACTCACGGTGAGTGAGCCAAAAAGCTTCAAATTTAAATGGTTTCCTATTTGAATTTATAGGATTCTTCCATTGCAAGGAAATAGGCTAGTTATTTGAGCTGACAATGGGGAGTATTGAGGCGCAAATATCACCACCTAAATGTACAGAGTTGTTTGAGATTGGATGAGATTTGTTAAGAGCCTGTATTTTTATTGTTCCATGTGAAAGTACCATTATCAAATGGTAAGTCAATTAGCCAGTTGTTTTGAATGTATTCTTTGAAGTTGTTGCTTTCAGTGTCCAGCTTCCTTCTGCCTCCTAGTTTTTCCTCCATCCGAGTGATCATGTTGAAGTCATCGCCTGTGGTCCAGAGTGGATGAGTTCTTGTAGAATTAAGAATTTCCAGCGTTTTAGCAACATATTCTTTTGCATTGTATCTTGGGGGAAGTATACATTAGTCAAGTGGCCATGTATGTTGGTTCCAATGAGGTGGAAATTTGCTTGGATAAAATGGTGTGAAGCATGGAAATCTGTAAGGGAGACATGCTATGTATTCTATGCTATAGCAAGCCTCCTTGAAGTGCCTGTTTCATCTACTGTAACAGTTTGGCATCCCGCCCAGGCTTTAGATAAGATGGAAGATAAAGTACTAGTATTACATTTTGTTTCCTGCATAAGTACAATATGTGGTTGTTCTTGTTGAATCATGTTCTTTATCATCCTGTATTTCCCAGGACCATTAAGTCCTCGAACATTCCATGAGATGAGCTTCATGGTTGACCAGTAGGTAAGGAACGGTAGTATTTAGTCAACTTGGAGCACCTTATGGACTCCACTATCATTTCCCCAATGAGGATGGTGCACTATAGATCTATCTTTCTACCTCTTTTCTTCCCAACTTTGGTGATGTGTTTCCCATCCCATTTACCTTCTTGTTGTATGCCCAGTGTGTTGTGTTGATGCACTCTTGATAGTACTACTTCCAGATTTTCAAGTTGCCTATCCAGTATTGTGTCGAACTCTTTCCTCTTGCATGCTTGTTCTAGAATGAAAATGTCTAGATCCCCTAGATCAAAGCTTTCAATTTCTTCTTCCATTAAACTTTGCTGACTGTTTTCCTCCATGTGGTGTATTGACTTGAGAGGGTTTGTCAACAGATTATCAATTTCCATTTCTTTAGCGGACCAGAGGGTTTTGTGGTGATTATGGATGGGAATGGGTTGCATGGTTGTTGGTTGCGGATCAAAGTTGTTAGGTATCAATGGTTGACTGGCTTCATTATGGATAGATACAACAAAAAGTTTCGTGGATGGTGCAGAGGTTATCTTTGCTATCATGGAGGGATCTGATTCAGGCATATCTACGTTTGACAAAATTTCAAAGCTATTGCTTGAGGATGGCACATCAGAGGATGGTATAACATTTTTTGGTGTTGTAGGAGGTTTTTTAGTATGCTTCTTTCTACTGGCAACTTTGATAAACCCTTCTAGATCAGACTTTCCCCCATTGTCTGTAGATTTAGGAGGGGCGTTTAAAGGACAGTCACAGAATAGATGTCCATGGGCATGGCATCTCCTACATTTGAAAGGTACATGTTCATAGTCTATGGGTTGAATCCATTCAAATTCATCGTGAAGGAGACTTACCAAGTCCGTGAGCGCCTTGCCCAATTTCATGTAAACGCAGATACGAGCATAGGAGGTGTACCGGCGAAGCTTTGTTTCCTCTACAATCTTTATGAATTCTCATAACCCATTACCAATAGCTTTAAGTGATTCTTCATCCTAGTATTTCGACAGTAAGGAGTACATGCGGATCCAAACTGGCACCTAGCTGAAGTGTTCCTTGTTTAGATTGAATCTTTCTATCCAGTGTCATAGATAGAGACCTGTTGCGTTAATGAAATAGGGTCCTCCATCTAGGACGTGATTTCTGTCTTCAATGTAGTTAAATATGGCTGTGAAGAAGCCTTTGGGGCCTAGCTATAGTGTAACATGTCCCTTGGGCTTCCACTTTGAGGTTATCTATCCTTGCAGAGCTTTTTTGATGGGCTAGTAGCCTATAAATTTTCTTATCAGTGCATGGTCTTTCATGTATTGTATTTGTGCATTAATTCTATGACTGGGTAACTCAATCTTGAGTCATTCTATTGCAATGGGTTTGCAGGTGGACGTCGATGCCTTCTTTAGTTGCTCAGATGATGCAAGGTTATTTCTTGTTTCCTTTTCCAGATCTGCTTGTTCGTTCTTCTCCTGCTGCTATGTAGGCCGTATCGCTCGCTGCTCTGCACTCTCTTTTGAAGTCTTCTCATTTCCACCTTCAAGTGGCCGATCTCCACTGTTGCAGCCTATGGGGGGAGGTTCTGTTGCCTCCCCCATTGGGATGTTCATTGGTTTTGGCTACTAGATGCGCCAAACCTGCACTGGCAGCAGTACTGCTTGGTCTTAAGAGACTGCTTGCTCTGTATCTGCACCGTGTAAGGGTTTGTCAGAAACCCTAGTCTTCCATTTTCCTTTGCCTCACTGAGGTCCGATGATGAATCACTTAGCTCAAATGCAATGTTATGAAACCAACTCACAAAAAAATCCCTCCACCAATATATTACATTGTTACATGGTACGGGTTTGGGTCAATGTTTTTTTTTTTTTTTTTTTTTTTTTTTTTAATTATATATGTTACACAATTTTTTAAAATTGAAAATATATAATATATATTTCATTTAAACAAAACAATTTATTAATAAAGAAAATGCATTTTTTTTTGGAAGTTTTTTTTTTTGAAAAATCAGATTGAATCAAATTAGGAAAACAGAAATTAGTTGCAGAATTTGCATTCTTGTAGCTAAATAATTTTTATGATATACTAACAAAACAATTTCTTTTTCTGATCCTTTAGGTCACATGAAGTGCAAGAGGAGAGCATACTTGAGAGATTTATTTTGTTAGCATAGTCAAGATTTATCAATCGATTCTTCAGTAAATTTTGCAAAAATAAATGAAAAAGGCTTGATCTCATACCTTAAATTATCGTTGTGATCTTCACTTGCGCTCCTTATTCTCAACCATTTGTTTTATTGCAAATTTTTCCTACCAAGGGTTAGTAGATGGGTGGTTCTTACTACACCACAAAACAACAAATTTATCCTAAAAATTATAAAAAAATTGTTTTTATTTTTCCTACCTATCTAATAACTATTTTTTTATTTTAAGTATATTCATGCTTCCAATGACGACATTTACGGATTAGAATTTTTGAAATGCTCATATCCCAACTTGAATAATATACCTGTTTGTTTGTGAGGATATGTGAAATCGACTTGACCTTTCAATTTGCCGCAAGGATCTCTTGAAGAATTGACGAATATTGTGGCGTAATTGCTCTTGATACCATTCCTCAATGTAGGCTTTAGGTTGCATTCTAGATCCTTTCTCCATAAATGGTTAGTATCGAAAAAAATGATATGCAACTAAATGATTTATGCATCTACATGCTTTAATCATGCATCTAGAAAAAATGAAAAATATGAACTCTAGACTCAAAGCTAGTTTCTATGCACACATCCTCGGCAACGATGCCAAAATGTTGGGGAAAAGTGATTGCCTATCATTTAATTGTCAATCCAGGGGTTTCGTAAAACTTATGAAGTGTGCATGCACTATATATGCTAGAAATTAACTTCCAATTTAGATCAGTCTAACTACTAAACCAAATAACGATAAACATGATTAACCTATTCTAATTCAAGAATCAATTCAAAGGAAATTATAGTACAGTGTTTGGAATTGAAATCTTAATCTATCACACTTGCAAGAATTGAAATCTTAATCTACCACACTTGCAGGAATTGAAGTCTTAATCTACCACACTTGCAGGAATTGAAACGCACACCACTCTTTCAAAAATGAAATTGCATAAAAAGAAATCTACTCTAAGGGATCGTGTGTGCATTATCAAATTAGGATCCTATGAAATGAATAATCAAAACCACATGATATGAAATGAAAGCAAAAACAATAATTCTTAACCTCTAGATATGAAAGCAAATAAAAACAATCACTCTTAACTTCTCACACAGGAAAAGATATGAAAGAAATAAATCTTAATATATGAAAGAAAATAAAAACAATCACTCTTAACTTCTCACACAAGAAAAGATATGAAAGAAATAAATCTTAATCTGTGAAAGCAAATAAAAACAATCGCTCTTAACCTCTCACATAGGAAAATATATGAAATAAATAAATCTTAATCTATGAAAGCAATAAATCCGAAGCTATGAAAAGCAATAAATCTCACACATTATAGATGGCCAATCCAAAAGCATGAGGGATAGAAAGTTGAGAGGCTCCAAATACAAGCATAACCAAATCAAAGTGAACATCACTTATGAGCATGGTGCCAAATCCAAATTCTATATTCAAAACATGAGCATTTCCCTAACTTTACACATGTCTTTCAACGGAAAAGGCACTCCTATTTATACAAAAACATAAGAAGCTACCCTATTTAATGAAGTTCCACTAAAATCTCATATAGTTACAACCAAATAGCTCATAATGAGACACATATCCCCTAGGTGTCTCATAGAGTTCTAATCCAAATAGGAAATGATGAGACACCTCATAGAGTTACAATCCAAATAGGACACATGTCCAAATGTCCTTTGAATGGAATTCGAATTTGCGCATTGGAGACCACATAAGGGTGCCTTAGAAGCTTCCAAATGACCTACACATGTCATAAAACTCAAGCCACATATATAGATACATGAAACCATGTTAATTTTCTAGTTTTTAATCATAAATTCACTTTAAACACATAAAATAAATAACTTTGGTAAATAGGGTTCCTAACCCATATATTTATGAAAATGGTGGCTAATGAAAGGTTATATGGTTATGGAGTTGTGACATGTGAGTGAAATGGTGGCGATAAAGATGAAAGTGGATGTCATTTTGAAGACATTTTGGAGGCCCAACAGATTGTTGTACCCAAGAGGTAACTTTTTTCCACTGACCATTTATATTGATGTTGATTGGGCAGGTGATGTAGATGATTGAAAGAGCACTAGTGGTGGTGCTTTCTTTCTTGGAGAGTATCTAGTTTCATGGTTGAGCAAGAAGCAAGGTTCTATCTCTTTATCTACAATTGAAGCAAAATATATTGTAGCCACATCTTGTTGCACTCAACTACTGTGGGTGAAGAAAACCTTAATGTAGGATGTAAAAGGGATATATGATCAACCTATTTTCACTATTTGTAACAACAAAAGTGCCATCAGTATGTGAAGAAATCCTATTTTCCACTCCAAAACAAAACATATTCCAATCAAGTAACATTTCTTGAGAGAGAAAGCTGCAAATCAGATTGTGAATCTGGAGTATGTACCTACCAAAGAACATGTTGCTGATATTTTCACCAAATCTCTCCCAAGAGATAACTTTGAGTACTTGAGACAAAGATTGGGAGTTGTTCCTCTTGCCTCCCTTCATTATATCTTCCTTCAAGAGGATGAAATAAACAAATATACCTTCAGCATATAAAGATGAAGTTGTCAGGTCCACAGGATCATCAAGACAAATGTGGATTGTTGACAGTGGGAGTGAGGTTGCATGGGGAGCATATTAGTGTCTTTTCCATTGATGTGAAATGGGGAGATGTCTTAGTGATAATACAACAACAAAGATTAGTTAGGATGCAGAAGAACAACAACAATACCACAACATCACAACAACAATACACCATAAGAGAAGCACATCTTGGGGGGGCATCATTCAATGGAGAGATATGCATCCACATGACAAATTTGAGACAATAATAGTTTGTATTCTTGATGAGGATGTTTTTTATTATTATGGTGTTGTCATCAATGCCAAAGGGGGGATATGGTTGGAAATGGGTTTTCATTGATGGGAAAGGAAAGTCATTGACAACCAAGGAGAAGAAAATGATGTCAAAAGGTGTTGCAAGGCTCACATGTTTCCAAGAAAATTAGTGAGGAAATTGGTAAAGGTGCAGAGAATTTGGTTCCATTTCCTATACAATAGATCAACCCAAATGTAGTTATGACCTGCTTGGATGGTTATATCTTCGAAATAGCTTTCCAGTAGTATAAGGTCTTTATTTCCTTGGGGCCTTCGGTCGGGGTACTACCCGACTTCTACAATGCTACTCTTCCTTCCAAAAATCACCTCCTGGATCAAATGTTAGACCCGGTCAAATATAGGGATCCCAAAGTCAAAATTTTCAAAGCTAAGTGGATGGAGGACCCTTTTGGCGAACAGTTAAGTTTGGCACAAAACTAAACACAATGGAGTCTTTTGTGGAGATGCTAACCAAAGCACTGGGAAGACATGGAGTAGGCAACACATTAACGAGGAACAAGATGATTGGTTCAAGGTGAAGCCCACACAATAGCTTGGCCTGACGGAGGTAGCCCAACGAGTGTATCTCACAAAAACCTTAAGGAGTGCTTAAGGGTATGAGCAAGATGACATGAGATGAGCGGAGGTGGCCTGAAAGCAATGCAGTGGAAGAATTACTATTGGTAGAGGCTTATAGCATGATGCCACTACATAACAATTTACCCTGCAAAGGCTAGCCAACAGTAAAAAGGTGAGCATAAAGGAGCAGGCTAGGGATGAGTTAGATTCAGGACAACGTAGAAAACTAGGAGCTAATGGAATCACAACTGGGGAAACATGGAACGCAAGCATAGTGTTAATATATGGTCGAGACCCATAAATTTTCTATAAAGAAGAATTAGCTAAAAACAAAGGCCTCGGGACCCTTTCTCTCTCCTCTATTAGTAGACTGGTGGCACAATATGATTAATCACGAGGATGATGTAGATGCATAGGTGGATGATGATGTTAGTAGTTATGTGGCCCAATAAGAGGTGGACAAGTCGAAGCTTTTTTTGGTCTTTTTGGGTGGCCGAGTGGGCCATTTTATTGTGACATGTGGACCACTCACAAAGTGACATGTGGCACATGTGATGTTATCATAATTTCATCCCACTAGCGGGACCCCATAATGTGTTGTAGCAGTGAAAAAGGGAAGTGTTGGGATGACTAGGTGTTGGGACCATGTGGTAGTTGTCAAAGAAAACACACCTTGAAAACATTGTAATTGGTCCATGGTTGCAATAGGTGGCCCCATGAGACAGTTCATCCCATTCGCATGGCTCTAGAAGGAGATTAAGGCGCACAGTTAAAGAAAAGTTGGGATGCAGATGTCAGGACACGTTGACAACAGAGCATGGTCCAATGGGAGAAGTAGAAATGTTGAACCACTGAAACAAATCAGCTCGCAAGGGAAAGCGCGAAACTAAATAGAAGTATGAAAAGGGAGTATGGAAGACTTACAAGGTGCGGTATCTAGTAACATTTCACAACAACAATGATGGAAAATGAGAAGGTAGAGGCAGACCCCATCAAGATATCTCATCCATACGGCTTAGTCCCTGATATATTTAAAAGGAAAAATACTATATTGCTCAGGTGAAAAGCGTTGGGGGCTAAAAAATGCATGCTTGAACAAGGATTTGTGCAGCAAAAGTGACCAAGGGAGTGGAGGAGGTTTTGCATCATAAGTTGAGCCCATAGGGCTATAACATAATAAGCCAACAAAGTTATTTTGGTATATTTTTTATTGAAAGACCTTGGGCCTATGTTAAAGTTCTTTGGGCACATGAACAAGTTGATAATTATGTTTGGAAGCACGTTTATGAAAAGCCTTGAGGATTTGGCATGAATGAGACAACAACTAAATAAGGAAATGCTTTGGAATAAGCACAAAGGGGATAGAGGAAGTCATCAGCAACATGGATGAGTCTTAATGGAGATTTTGGCATTTTTGTCAAATGTAGTGGCATATAGTTGGAATTGGAGATAAACACCCAAGTAAATCTTGTAAAAGTTCCAAATTTCCAGAATAAGCATATTTGATTAGTTTAACTTGCAGAAACAGGTGATCAAGGTTTGATGAGTGGAAGAGAATCGCAATGAATGGGACAAAGGAAAAAATTAGAAGATTCATGCAAAGATTCAAAGTGAATTTAACTAAAATTACTGCTAAAATGATCATTCATAAATATTTATAAGCATAACTGATTGAGGAATTATGAAACCATGTGAGTGAAAGACTGGGTGCAAGACTTTATGGTCATGAGAGGTACTGTTGTGATGGAGTATTTCTCACTAATCACAAATTTTGGAAGGTGGTGTTGGACAAATTGTTTTATTGTGTAAGAATATATGACATTCATGGTTCTAGTGTGAAAATGGATGAAAGACGAATCATTGATGTCAACCAAATTTTACCTCCTTCCGGTAGGTGCTGGTAAATACTTGGGGTTGTATCTCCATTCAGTTCTAGTTGATAAATTAGAGATTTGAAGCTTCCTTCTTGTTGTAGCTAGCGAACATTTGTAACAACAAGATGTAGCTTGTCTTGTGAAGGAATTGAAGTACAGTTTGAAGAATTCATGTGTTCCTTGTGTTATTGAAATTATTTGATGTCATGCTGATATAAATTAATTGTTGGAACTCTTTATGGTGTCCTAATATCATTGCATAAGTGAAAGAAAGTCATTAAATTATGAAAATTCGTACAATATTGATTCACCCCCCCAGTATTGTCCTCATTTCTAACATGAGGATCAGGATGAGTTGTTTTGGTGGGTACCACCCCTATGCTCATGGACCAATCAAATGCTAGATGGGGCGAGTGGTCTGCCACATGCACCTGATGCATAGTCATCCCATAAGTACTTTTCCTATGCACCACTCAAGCCTACTGGATGACATCATGCTTACATTATCTCTACCACATGGTGCCATTTGAGTGGTGACACATGTCACTTAGAAATGGCTAACTACAATACCCATAGGCACCGAATATGCATGCCACATGTCAACCATTCTATATTTCCATGTCACTAGTGTTGATGTCATCTCGACTAACTAGATGTTGTCATGTGTCTGTGAGAGAGGAGAGACAAAAGGTCTCAGAGCCTTGGTTTTGAGCCATTTCATTTATAACAATTAAGGGCTCTGACCTACTTTTTTAATTTTGTTATCTCTTCTCCTTGTGCCATGTTGCCTGATCTTGCTCTACTATCATGAAAACAACTATTGGTTTTTGTGCCCCGCCCCCCCCGGGGTTGTTTTTGTTTTTGAGAGGGGGTTGGGGAGGAGTGGTAGTGCAATCAACCTACACTATTGATGATGCAATCGATGGTATAGGAAAACCACTTTGTGCCACCCTTGCGTATTATCTATCAAGTTGCGACCCTTGTGCAATTTCTCTAATGCACTAGTGGGGACGCATGGCACTCGATCCACAATTGAACATGCAGGAGTTTTAACTGCCACCTACACTAGTTCTTCCACCAGCTGCTCCCCCAACTTTGGTCGACTTCCAAATTAACTTGCTCCAAAGGTCCTCCACCAAGTTGAGCTCTACAACCTTTGAATTTTGGGATTCCTAGCTTTGATTGGCCATATCTCCTGGTTTAGAAGGCCATTTTCAGACATCCACATATGACTAAAAGGATCTTTCAGAGCTATTTTCATCTAATGGGTTCTATCTATAGTGGAGATGATCTACTATCCAATAATTTACTTCAAAATATCTAAAACATTTCCATGCTAATCTATATTCTTCTTTATGCCTTGTCCTCATCACCTCTGTCATCATTATTGATACCTTTGCCATCTTTCACCATCAATGCCAACACAATTCTAACATTCTCCTCTGGCATTGATGACAATACCTTGATAAAAAAAAATCATCATGAAGACAAACCAAATATGATTGTTCTCGTAACTCTCCTTTGGATGCTTCTCCCATAGTGATGCACTTCTCTTGTGCTAGACTATTGTTGTGAAGTTCTTCTATCTTTTGTTTGAGCAAGATGAATTGTCCAAGACTTTCCCCCTTATGATTTTTGTGGGTGGAGACACTTCTTTCTTTGGTTTGATTACCAAGACTTCTCCCCCTTTTAAATTAATGCCAAAGACACCAAAGAACTCCCCCTGCAACTTTACTCTCGATGTCAACAATCTTCCCTTGTCTTATTGATCCTGTGGACCTGGGAGCTTCATCTTCATATGATGAATATTGTTGGCTTCCTTTTTTCCTTTTGAAGGAAAATTTAGTGGATGGGAGGGAAGAGGAATTACTCCTAATCTCTACCTCAAATACTTAAACTAATATATTGGGAGTGATTTGGTGAAAATATCATCAACCTTCTTTTTTTTAGGTACATACTCCAACTTCACAATTTTATTGACAACTTCGTCTCTCAAGAAATGGTACTTGATTGGAATATCCTTTGTCTTTGAGTGAAAAATATGATTCTTTAACATGATGATGGCACTTGTATTATCACAAATGATAGTAATAGCCTGATCATAAAACACTTGTACATCATGCAAAGTATACTTCATCCGAAAAAGTTTAGTACCACAAGAAGTTGTTGTAAGATATTTTGCTTCAACTGTAGATAAAGAGATTGAAACTTGCTTCTTGCTCAACCAGGAAACTAGACATTATCCAAGAAAGAAAGCACCACCACTAGTGCTCTTTCAATCATCTACATCACCTTCCCAATATGCATTAGTATAAAAATTTTGTGAATTTCCTCTTGGGTACCACAACCCATAATTTATTGTGGCTTTGATATATCTGAGAATACTCTTGGCTGTTAGAAAATGGCGTTCTCTGGGGCTGCTTGAAATATTCCAAAAATGCCAATTGCTTGTACAATGTCTGGTCTTAAAGCTCTCAAATATAATAGGCTTCAAATAATGGATTTGTATAAAGTCTGGTCCACTTTCGGTGATTCATCAATCTTGCTAAGCTTGCAACCTGTTACCATTGGTGTGCTCACTAAAGAGAATTCCTCCATGCCAAACTTATTCAAGACTTCCTTGAGATTTTTACCTTGTGAAATACAATTACCTTTAGGAGTTTGTGCAACTTGTAATCCAAGGAAGTAAGAAAGCTCTCCAAGCACATACATTTCAAACTCAGCCTTCATATCAGCTATAAATTGACATGTTAACAAATCTGAATCACTAGAAAAAATAATATAATCAACATAAATAATCACCACCATGATTTTTACATTATTAATTTTAACATATAAATTTCTTTAGTTGCACCTCTTTTGAAACCATACTTGAGTAGGTAGTTGTCTAGCTTGGAATACCAATCCCAAGGGGCTTGCTTGAGACCATACAAGGCCCTCTTAAGCTTGCAAACGTAATCAGGCTAATATGATAGTTGAAAACCTTCTAGTTATTATATGTAAACTTCTTCTTGTAACTATCCATTCAGAAAGGAAGATTTGACATCCATTTGATATATTTTGAACTTCTTAAAACAACAAAATTCCAAAAACATTATAATTCCCTCTAATCTGGGAGCATGAGAAAATGTTTCATTAAAATATAGACCTTTATTTTGAGCATAATCTTTGCATACCAATCTTTCCTTATTTCTCAGCACTTCACCATGAACATTCAACTTATTCCTTATGACCCACTTAGTGCCAATGCCATTATTGTTTGCTGGTCTAGTAAAAAAATCCCATGTCTAAGTTTTCTCGATTTGATCCAATTCTTCATGCATAACTTTTATATAATTTTCATCTTAACTAGATTGTGAAACATCCTTTGGTTCCTCCATGGAAAACAAGGCTACATGTCCTTTCACAAGAGGATTGAGCAGCTTCCTTCTTGTTTGAACACCTATTTTTAAATCACTAACAATCTAGTAAGCTAGGTGATATTTTTTCACATACCTTGAAGGGACCTGTTTGAGGATTGGAGGGAACTTCATTGATTTTTTTCTAAAAGTGGCTCATGGTCCTACTCATCATGTTTGAATGGTTCATTAGAGTTGGTATTTACTGGCTATTTGACTTCAAGTTTGACATACACATCCACTTTGACATCAATACAATCAAGAATCCTCTTGGTATTCTTATTATAGCATATATCGCCTTTTCATCTTTGAGAATATCTTAGAAAAATACCTTCATCAACCCTTACATTGAATTTACCAAGCTTTTCATCATTCATCTTGATGTAACACCTGCTACCAAAAACTCAAAAATGCTTGATTGTTGTAGGTTTTCCATATCAAAGCTCATAGGGAGTTTTGTCACTATTTGGTCTAAAATGAGTTTTGTTGAGTATCACCACTACTGTGTGAATGGATTTAGAAAAAAAATATCTAGTGAACATTCCTTTCATCCATCATGACTCTAACTAGTTGTTTTATAGATCAATTTTCTCTCTTTGCTACATCAATCTGTTGTGGGGTCTCAAATATAGTGAAATTCATTTTGATGCCATGCTTTTTGTAAAATTCATCAAATTCTTTTGAAATAAACTCACCTCCATTTTTAGATCTTATGCTCTTGATTTTACAATCAATTTCAATTTTAGCCATAGCTTTAAAACCTTTGAACTTCTCAAAGGCTTCATATTTTTCTCTGAGAAAACCAACCCACATCATCTTCCTAAAATCACCAATTATAAGCATGAAATACAATTTACCAGTGGGTCATTGGGTTCTTGATAGTCCACAGAAGTCCATGTGTACTAGGAGAAATGACTTTGACGATGATCTCTACTTAGACTTGAATGGCACTCAAGTTTTCTTATCGAATTGGAAATATTTTCAAATCATATTGTCTGGTTTTGATAGCCTGGATATATCCTTGACAACATTCTTCTTTCTGAATTTTACTATTTAGTCAAAATTTAGATGTCCAAGTCTCCTGTACCATCACACACTCTCAACAATATTTGACAAGAAACATCTCTTTGTTTTCTCTTTCAAGACAGACAAAACTGTCTGTTTACACAACCTCGACCACTATTTCACTTGTGCCTAAAGAATTGATTTGCTGATTTTTAGCCTTAAAAATCACATAATATCCTTTATCACACATCTTAGACACACTAAGTAGATTTTGATTAAACCCATCAACAAATAAAACATTCTTGGCTTTACCTTTGCCATTTGATAGACCGAAAACTCCTTTACCAATAGTCTTACCATGCGCATTGTTACCGAAGATTACATTACCCTTTTCAACTAGTTTCCATGTCTGAACTTGCTTCTGTCTCGTAACATGTGCCTAGAACAACCACTGTCTAGATACTAGTGATTGCCTTCATTTTGAGCGTACAAAAAATTATCACATTTCTTTGTATTCTCCTTTTCTCTCAAGACCTTGGGAAATTGAATAATTTGCTCAATGATTGGTTCAAGTCTCTTATCCTCAATTCTACAACCAATCACTTTATGCCGAAAATTTTGACATGTAAAACATTGAATTTAATTGTTCAAAGGAGCAAAATAATTGTTGTACCCGGGTCTACTATTCCTCTGTCTAATATGCTAATTTGTTCTTCTTGCTCTGCGCTGCCTGTAGGATAAATTCACTTTGAAATTTGCTGCTTTATGGCCATAATTGGTTCAAGTAAAATAATAACTTGGAAAAATATCAACGTACATATAAAACTATCTGCTATTAATTGGCTGGACTAATTTCTAAGTTTTTCAATTTACTTGACCAATGGTGTTATGTGAAAAATTTCTTTCTTTAATTTTCTACTGCCGATCATTCTTTAATTTGTTATTGGGTTTCATACTTTCTTTTTGTTGCTGCACATTCCCTTCTTTTGCTACTGGTACAAAAGCGATTGACTTCTTTCCCTTTATTTTTGCTGCTACACTGGATTCAACCTCAAATCCTAGACCACTTCGATTTTTGGAGACTCTTTGTGCTTCAAAAACATCATTTAAATTGTCAGTCCCTTTTTCCAAACATTTGATTGAAGCGCAGCTGGGTTTTTTCCTTTTCTAATTATTTTCTTAGCAAAACAATTTCACCCTCTAGCCTTCCACAAGCTTGATTCTTCTCTCTCTGTTGCTAATTTAAAGATTCTTGAATCTTCTTTCCTTCTTCAATTTGCAAGAGAAATGGTTCAACAATTTCAACCCTTTTCTTTATCAGTAACTCCTTATGGTCTTTTGTTTTCTTTTTGAGAATTTCAATTTATTTAAGTGCACTTACCTTCTCTCCTCCGAGGTCAACTTCAACATATTCTTCATCAAAATTAATGGCTTCAACTTGTAGACTATTTAAAGTCATAAACATGAATTATTTTGGACTTGCATCATCTGTATTCTTGTCTAAGAATTGGCTTAATCACTTTCAGAGGAGGTGGTTTCTTGAATATAGAGACTCCTCTTCTTAGCCTTCTTCCTCTCCTTTTGGACTTTCTTAATTTTTTCTTTAGGATCATAGTCCTTCTTCTTCTTTTTAGAACATTTTGAATTATAGTGACCAAATTTGCCGCAATTAAAGCACTTAAAAGGTAGATTACCTTTATATTTACCTAAGCCTCTCTTGAGATTCCTCACAAGCTTGGCTTCTTCTTCATCTGATTCACAACATGAATCATCATGCTCTTCCTTGGTATTCTTATCTGCTTTGAAGGATCACTCTTTTGTTTCAATATTTCCATTTGATATTATCATCTCATATGCAGTGAGTGTACCATGTAGTTGATATAGAGTGAGAGTGTTTAGAATGGTCATCTCTTCAATGGTTGAAACCTTGGGATTAAATCTCTCAGGGAGATATCTCAACACCTTTTGAACTACTACGGATTCATCTAACTTCTCATTAAGACTTCTGATAGTGTTCACAACCTCATGAACTTTAAAAAAATATTTTTCAAGATCTTCATCGTCATGCATCCTCAAAGATCGAATTGCATTCTATAACCTTGATGTTTAGCTTGTTTTACCTTACAATCACCTTCATAGCAGCTACTGATATTGACCTAAATAGTTTTGGAAGATGTGAAATCCATTAATGTTAGTGTGGATTGTTTTTAAAAGTGTGCAAAAATCCCTTCACCTAATTTATAGGTGACTTATAACCCTAACAAAAAAAATATGGTTGCTTTTATGCTTCAGATCTTCAATAAAACATAAGAGAAACCCTGCAACACAATAGATCTTGCAAACATAAACATATAGCAACAAAAAATAAAAGTGAAATAACTTAATGGAGGACTTAATCAAATGATAATTTCATTAATGAATTCACCTAGTGAGGAGAAATTACAACAGGGGTTTGTAGTTCCCCCTCTGTGGGATTGATCATTTTCTTGTCCTTGTCATTCAACAACATGCTTCTCTCTCTCAATTTGCAATGGATAGAAAAAACAAAATGGTTCTTGAACCCAAGTGAGAGATCAAATGCTATGAGATGATAATGTTGATGATGAAAATGGTCATGGTGAAGAATGAATAGAATACCCTCTATTTATAACAAATATTGAGCTAAATTAAGAATTATAAAATAATAAAATATTATTGACTAAATCTAAATCTAGCCATTGTGAATACTTTATTATATTTTTTGAAAGGGAAAAGATATTCAAAATGGTCAAATATCTTTATTTCGAAAGTGGTTCAAGTAATAAGCATACAAAAATGATTTATGAATCACTTTGTGAGAATTAAGGAAAATATGAATTTGAAATAATTATTAAATAATGATTTAATAATCATCTCAAAATGAAAATATGGGGTAAATAAGGAATCATAAATAAATAGTGATTTATTTAATTATTCCAAGGTGATTAAGTCAAAAGTGATAAGAAATAATTATATCTAGATAATATTAAATAAATAATGATTTGTTTAATTATTCTCATGGGGTTTTTTGGATTTTAATGAGAAATAATTTAGAAAAATGGTTTACTAAATTATGTCCTATGGTGAAAGTGGGTTTTACCATGGTAAAGTTAATCCTACATGGAGTATTTAGATCAACCTAGTAGGAAATAACTAAGTGACCATTTTTTGGGTGATAACAAATTTCCCCCCAACATAAGAGTGTCAGGAGAAAATCGTATGACTGAAATATGTGTAGTATACCTATGGGGGATAATATGGGGTACAAAGGGAGGCACCTAAGGGAATAATGTAATGTAAGGATGATAAATAAATGGGCCATGATTAACAAATAAAGTGGTTAACCCACATTATTCATGGGACCACAAGTAGTTAGGGAATAAAGTGATAAGCCCATTGTATTGGATGTATGGTAATTAAAGACCCATGGTATTGTATGTATGAAGCCTATATAGAGGCTAGGGACTCTCCATTAAGGGATGTCAAGTATTGTTTTGTATGGACAAGAATATGGCTTGTGGAGTGATCTCTTTCCTTAACGAGTAATTGCATGGTGTTACCCTACCTCAAGGGTTTTGATGAAGATACCAATAAAGAAGGATTTTCATTCTTATTTGTGTATTGGCTCTTGGGTGTATTCTATCAAATAATTCTAATATATTTGTAGGTCAAATCTATTATAGATCCGGTCCCAATCTGAAAATATTTCCCCCAATCCAAGTGAAAGGAGCACTTTTCCTTACAATCTTTCTTTTCTCCTTGGATGACAGATTAGGAGGGAACCTCCTAGCGACCAAGTAGTTAGCTATGTCAGCAAACCAAGGAAAGAACACCGAGATGGAAAAGAGTTTTTCATCTAGAAGTTGATCACCCACCATCTCCTCATTATTTGTAGGCAAGGTCAGTCTCGACAGGAAATCTGCAAACACATTTTCTTTTCCTGGTTTTTCAACGATAGTCAAATCAAACTATTGTAACAATAACAACCATATAATTATCTTGGCATTGAAATCGGGCTTATTCATTAAATACTTAATGGATGCATGATCAATATGAACAAAATTTTGATACCCAGTGATATAATGCCTAAATTTGTTTAAAGGATGTTCTACAACTAATAGTTCCTTTTTAGTGATAGTGTAATTCAACTCATCTTTAGATGAATTCTTACTAATGAAATAGATAACATAAGGAAATGTATCTTATACATGTCCTAATGCTTCCCCCACAACTTTGTTTGATGCATCAATGTGGACATGAAAATTCAATGCCTAGTTGGGACCCCTAAGGATGGGTGTAGTGGTCAACTTTTCTTTGAACACTTCAAGGGCCTATTGACAGTTGCTTGTCAAAAAAAAATATGAATCCTTGGTTAGTAATCCAAACAAAGGTAAGGCTATTTTACTAAAATATTTTATGAAACTTATATAACACCCATCTAATCAAAAGAAACTCCTGATATCTCTTTTCTTTTGAGGGGCAGGGACGCTTTTGATGATGGCAGTCTTGTTTGGGTCAACCTGTATCCCTTACTTGGATATGGAATGGCCAAGGATAGTCCCATAATTCATCAAGAATTCACATTTCTTAGGGCTCAATGAGAGATTCATTTTAATACATTTATTCAATACTTTGCACAGATTGGAGAGAGTTTCATGGAAGTAACATCCATAAGGAGTGAAGTCATCAATGTATATTTCAACAGATTCATGAACATGTTCAACAAAAATACTCAGAACTAACCTCTGGAAAGTAGTAGGGACATTGTATAGACCGAATGGAAGAACTCTATAGGAAAAGGTGCCCTAAGGACATGCAAATGTGGTCTTATCTTGGTCTTTATGTATTATCTGGATTTGGTTATATACACTGAATCCATCCAGGAAGGAGAATAATCTCTTCACTAAAAGGCCATCCAGGACTTCGTCAATGAAGGACAAAGGAAAATGGTCCTTCTTTGTAGCCTTTTTATGTTCCTGGTAATCAACACAGTTCCTCCACTTCCCATTCTTCTTGGGAACTAAAACTAGAGGTGACACCCACTCACTATCTGAAATGGGGTATATGAACCATGCATCCAATAGCTTTTGTGGTTCTTATTTCACAATGTCCTTAAGAGTTTGGTTAATCCTGGCACCCAGGCTTGCATCCCTCCTTGATGTAAATATTATGAGTACAAACTGAGAGATGCCCTTTTATTTCCTTATAATCCCAAGCAAAAGCTTCTAGGTGTTGCCTTAGTACATTGCGCAAATGTTCTTCTTGTTTGGCTAAGAGAGGGGTTGATCTTTAAATTTTTGGATGGGCCAAACTACAATCTTGACATGTTCTAGACTTTAGTTAACATAGAATAAGTCAGTCCAAGGAATACTCCCAGATTCTTTCATAATCATATCGATTGGTATGGGAGTGGGAGGTTGATTATGAAGGATATGGTCAATAAGGTCATCTTCATCAAGTTGTCCCCCTCCTATAACAATGTCTAGAGCGCAGACTGGGTAGGGGTTGTATGATACAATTCATCCTCCTCCTCATCCTCTAACTATATCGGTAAATCAGGTTCAATAGAAGGTTAATAAGGAGGATACAACACAAGTTGTTTGGATAAATGTCCATTCTTAATAGTCATGTTCCCAGCCCTATAACTAATGTAGGCATCAGGAGTGGCCAACCAAGGTATTCCTAAGATGAGAGGATAGCCATTAAACTTGGTTTTGGGTGGGAGAACCAGGAAATTAGTAGGATACTCCTAGGAGTCAATGGCGACCATAAAATATTCAATAATTCCCTTATGATCTACCTTGGACTTGTCTGCGAGATGTAGAAATGTAGTTGTCTTCCTCAAGACCCATTGGAGATTGAGCTTTAGCATGGTTTCCCTAGTCATCACATTAATTTCAACCCCAAGATCAATCAGGGTATTAGGGACCATAATCCCATCAATGTGTACATCCACTATTGGGCTGCTAGGGTCTAGGTATTTTGGGAAGATCACCCTCCCAAGCATCATATCAGATAGTTTCCCAACAACATTGATGGTGGGGGTGTCTCTTTTTCTTCTCCCATGAATTTTTAAACATATTTCCTTGATAATATTATTATATATTGGAACATCTTTAATGGCCTGGAGAAGGGGTTTATTAACACACAAATTCTTCAACTCTCCAAAACATTCAACCTCTTCTGGGGTGTGTTAGCTAGGGTGGATCAACTTTTCAGGAAAGGGAGGTGAATTGACTTGAGGAACACTTTCTTCGTTCTCTTCTTAGAGCTCTTCAGGTGGAGAAGGAGGATGACTATCTGGGAGCACTCTCCTAGACTGAGGGTTGATCTCCTAGATTTCCACAACATAAGCAGGATAAGATGTCTCTTCAATGTAGACCTATTGTTCCTTCTTGTTTTTCAGGTTCACATTGGGTTGAGCAGGAATTTGAGGTTGTGTATGTGGAATAGGATGAGCGAGTTGTGGTTTAGGTTGGGGTGGAGGTATTAAAGACAGTTGTTGGTTGGATTGAGGTCTCCTCCCTTGTGATGGGTTACCCCATTGAGAATATTGGGGTGGATATGGCTGAAAAGGATGGTTAATAGGATGAGGAGGATATGGAGGAGAATAAAGACAAGAAGGAGGTGTGGACCATGATGGATACCATGAGTATCAAGGATGGAAATGTGCATTCTTATTTTGATTCTAATAAGATTAACGTGCACCTTGCATGCCCATTTCATATGGTCAAGGTCCTTGAGGCCTTCATTGATTAATGAAGCAATTTTTCATTGACCCGCCTTCTGCCCCTTGGTATATAAATTTTAGGTATGGAAAAGAGGGGAATTTTTTTGTTGCACGATTGTCTTCATAGACTAGGAAGACTTCCATGACATTCAATGGGCATCCATTCCTAGGATGTCTTTTAGTGCATTTAGGGCAAAAAGTAGCTAGTGCCCTCTATGCTTCCTCCCGCTTTCTTTTGATTTGCATGGTATCCATTTGCAATGAAAATGTATGCAACATTTCACTCTTGAAATCCTCTAACATGTTCCCTATCTCATTGTTGATGGATGTTGTGGAGGGAGAGGAACTGACCAAGCCTTGACTAGCCTTACCCTTCTTCCTAGTAGCCCTAGAGTGATTCTTGAATACAATTTTGATGTCATCATAGGGTAATTGATATATATATCCTCTAGACAACATGTTGAGGGTTTCAAACATATCCTCCCTAATTTCATGGAGAAGAAATAACTTGAGTGACTCAATATCAAGGGTACATTTGGCCCTCCTATAATTGAGTTTAAATCTCTCCTAATAGTCCTCTAGGGATTCATCAGGTGCAAGAGTCATCCTAAATATTTCTTCCTTGTTTTATTTCGGCCTATAGTAGTCCATGTGCTTGCTATTGAAGGCTGATTGCATTTGGTCCCAGGTAGTGATGTTACCCCTATGCAGACCCATAAAGCAACACAAGGCTGCATCTTTAAGGGTAAAGGGGAACAACTTCAGCTTCTGCTCACCAGAGTCATAGTCATAGGTCCTACAAATAACAACAAATTAAAACATGATGGTGTTAAGATACTCATAGGTTAATCCATGGAAGTGTGGAAGGGAAACAATGCTTATATTCTTCATTCTAGGCTCTCCATTGGTTTCCTTGATGGCGAAAACATCATTGTTCCTATTTTCAGCCATAGTTTGGGTAGGTGAAGTGGGTTCTTCTTCTTCCCCAATAGGTTATTCAAAATTTTCGGTTTGCTCACCTAGAGGGTCTTATACTCCCTTGCATCTAGAGAGGGATGTTCATAGTCACCGAAGAAGAGTGAAGGTTGACTCCTTAAGGGTGAGGGGTTTTCTGGTAAGAATTTTCCTTGATTATCCCTACTCCTACGAGGCATGAAATATTTTTTTCACTTTTTCAAAATTGAATGCAAAATAGAAAACAATTCTTAAGAAAAAACAACATCTACTTAGACACCTCCCCAGTAATGATGCCAAAAGGTGGTGAGACCTGGTATTGCACCAGGAATGTTGCAACTCCCAAGGGCTCCTCAACTCAAATTATTAACCCAGGGTTTGTACAAAATTAGAGGTGACAATGCTATCTAAAAAATAGGTTAGATTCTACTCATGCTACCCTCAGTCATAACATTAGAAAAAGGTGTTTAGTGATCATTCCTCCTGTTGAACTATGGTGAAAGCTTGTTGTTGAAAGAACAACTATTTCTAGTTATTAAAGTGGAAATGTTGTTTGCTCAACTTGTAGACGCTAATTAATCATTTCATGAAAGGAAAAGGGATAATCTAGTTGCAAAAGGAAAGCTACTCTATCTTGCATAATTCATCAAACCAACAACATAATTGCATGTATCATATATCTATTTCACACTTGCTTGAAAATAAGAAATCTAACTTGCATCATGTTTGTGATTAAAAAAACTAATTCTACTATGTTTTGCAATGAAGAAAAGGAATGGTTGGAGTGGTTTAGGAGCTTCTCTTATCATAAAATCACAACTTGGGGTCATTATTCACCTTTTCTGAGCTAAGGTTGAATTGGGAAGCAAAGTAGGTGAAGAAAAGTGGTGGTATAGGCCTGCTATAGGTGCTACTACAAGAGGTCCTATATTGCTATAATAGGACCTATAATGCTATAGGAGGGGTTCTGAGAGCATTTTTAGGGTGGAGATGATGTCTTCAAGGCATGAGGAGGCAGATGAAGGTTGGGGAGAGTGAAGGAAGGTTGGGGAAGCCTCCTAGCCAATCCCAGGACCTCTTATAGGTATGTCTTGCACTAGGATGAATACTCGTGGTGTCCTAAATTTCCTAGGCAAAGTGACTGTGGAAACTGATTTTTGGGGGAAGAATTGAGAGATGGAAAGAGAAGGTGGAGAAGTCTTGAATGGAGGTGACAGAGGGGCATTCCCCTGCAGATCAACACATCCCTGCAACCAACCACATACATACATACATTTATCATTAACACAATGATATAAACTATGATGTAAAAGATGAGTTGAATTTGAATAACATCTATTTCATGCCAAAACACTACTTTGGCCATTGAAATGACACATAAGTTATAGAAAGTAAATACGAAGAAGGACAACTAACATATATCTATTCTAATAAATCATAAACAAAATGTTTTTGGGCTGATATTGTGAATCCTTCCAACCATTCTCCCACAAGAGAGGTGATGTAGAAGCTTGCAATCATAGGTTTCTATAGATTAACCTCTACTGTAATGAAATAAAGATATGAAATGCTTGGAAGTAAGAACAAAACAAAAGTACAAAAGAGGGACCAAAGTGTTGGTGTCTGAGTGTGAATAAACTATTCAATCCCTTTCCACATTAATTCATCAATCCGAGTGCGTACAATTTCAAGGTAATGCGCAAGGTATATGTAGGAACAAGGTTAAAATCTTACATCAACCAACGATTCGTGACTAAGAAATCAAAACATCGTTGTAACAGGAATTAGAAATAAATTGTAGAACTTAAAAAAGGATTCACGGTAATCAACAGAGATCTGTAACCACAATAAAGAATGAAGACACAATAAATGAAACAACACACATAAAATAAATACGCAACACCTGATCAAAAGAGCGGGCCCAGCTCTCTGATCAGGGCTGCGTAAATTCACAGCGAAGAAGAGAACATCAAAACTGTTTGTATTCGATTAATATGTAAAAGAGTTGTTACAATATATGTCTCTGTGTGGCTAACCTTTCGCACAGGAATAAAAACCCTTTTATACAAATACATGGGAATGACATATTCCCTAAAACATGGCAACTAATCCCCAAAATATACAACAGTTCAGAACAACAACTAATTTCCGAGAGAGCGAGAACAGAAAAGATCCAAAATAGGCTTGAAAGTAGCTACGAGTTGGTTATGATGTTATAATGTTGTCGAATAACTGCTGTGAACGTGGGATTGCTGGTACAAGTTGTGAAGACGATACGCATTCACTGGAATCTGTGGAAATAACAAGTTTTAGTAGTTCACATAGGCAAAACCCCTGTGACTTTACTTCATCAATTAAATATTCCAAGAGACATTAGAAAGAAGGGTTACCTCATAGGTTCATCACAATAAATGCATATCAATTGGTGCAAAAGGATGAAAGGATGGGTGAAAATGTAAAGAAAAGATAAGCAGATTTGGTGCCCAACATCTCTCCCCAACTAGCCTTCTGCATGCGCTCATGCAGCTCGCCGCTTCCACAGGTTTGGGTTAGAATGGTTGTGGTCCTCATGGAGCTGGGTGAGATCATATTCATCTGCCATGTCTGTTCCTAGGACCTTGTATCCTTCTGATAGAAGAACATCCTTCCACTAATCATCTGGTACATTATATGTTGGGGTATAATGCTCTGATAGCAACAAAATGATGGGGAACCTGAGCCTAGAGTCCCATCCACCGGACCCCACATTTTTGGACACATGCAACATATTTTGGCACCTGACATTTTTGGACGCATGCAACATATTTTTGGACGCATGCAAAATTGGGTGCTCCAAAAGGTTCCCTGTTATGGACAGATGTAGGTGACATCATCCACCTTTTCTGACAACTATCAAGGGCGTCATCTTGAAACATGACTATTTTTTTGACACAAAGATCAATACACCACTTCTCTGTCCTCAGCATCCATTCTCTATTTCCCTCAATCTCCAAAAAGGTGGTGTGCTTATTGTACATAGTTATAGACTGTTCGTTCCCTCCTCTCATCATAAGAGGCTTCGTGTTTTGATTTGACTCAAATGTATTAGAATCCTTCTGCCAATTTATCTGGTTGATATCATAGGAGGTGAGAGCCCTTAAATGGATGTCCCCCACATATGGAACTGGATTAACTCTTTTTCATCACGTATGAAGTATCCATGTAGATAGAGCTTACACATCAAATGTTGGGTTACTAAGTCATGGATTCTCAATATACTAGGGAACTGTATAGAATCCTCGATCTAATGACTGACCTCCTTCTTAATGCTTTCCAAATAGAAGAAAATAAATTTCTCATGCAAGAACAAGGCATAGCTAGAAGCAGGAGGGCGACATGCCATTACCTATTGTACCAGGTTGGACATTTGTTCTTTGTCAGCCTTCAATTCTAGCACTTGCCCTTCCAACCATTCTACTTTGAGTTGCTGCTTCGCATACCTCAACCGTAATATGTCCACTCGCTCTACATACATGAAGATAGCCTTGGACAACTGCTCTTGAACTCTTTTCACCTCATTCTGATAATGGGTGGTAGTGGATTTCCAAGTTTGAATCTTGGTTGCTAAAGAGAATTCACGGTTGTCGAACAAGTGCTTGATAGGATCTGTTTGAGTAGCAGTAGAGGTTGTTGGCACATCATCTACCTATGTTTCTACCTTGACCACTATATCCTTAGGCTTCTTATCCCACCATTTATACTTCCTTACCTGCTTCTTAAGTCAATGCACCTATCTTCTCAGCCTTCAAACCTCTGTTTTCAACCGCATCATGTCTTTGAATTGTAGCTAATATTTCTTTTTAAGGGGCAGCCTAATTTGCTCATATAGTTCTATCCACTCCTGCTTAACAACCACTTCGTCTGGCCCTGGAGCCAGTTCAGTAGGTGGTGGATTACTCGAGGTAGTATCCACTGGTCCATTTATCGGGTTCTCCTCCCTTAGTTCCTCTCTCTCGGGAGCAATCACTTCTTGTTTGACAACCAACTCAACCGACCCTATAGTTCGTTCAGCAGGTGGTGGATTACTCGGAAGAGTATCCACTGGTTCATCTGTCAGACCCTCCTTAATTGGTTCCCCTTCTTTGGTAGCAATTTCTTCCTTTTTTACAATTAACTCAACCGGCTCTGGATCTGGTTTAGCAGGTGGTGGATCAATCAATGGAGTATCCACCAACACTTCGACCAGGATTCCCTTGCCTGGTTCCCTTGTTTGAAAAGCATTCGTTTCTTCCTCCCTTCTGGGCTCCAGGGCATTTGTTTCCTAAACATCGCCTTCTTCATCCCCTTGTTGTTCCTGTTCTTCTGCGGGGTGTTCCTCATCCCTTTGTTCTTCGGAATGGCCTTGCTGAGAATTAACAATCAACAGACTAACAACGGCCAAATCTTTAACTAACCCATCAAACTTTAAAATGGGAGGGACAACAACCTCCTTTTCTAAGTGTTGAGGAGAATGAGACACTCTCGCCCCTCTTGGAATGGAGGCACAAAGAGGAGATTGGAAGACGTTTTCTTTGAGGTCTATACTGGCTCTGTCTGTGACCTCGAGTTCCTTCCCTTCACCTACAACAATTCTTCTCTAGGCCGAGGCTCCCTCCAGTGTTAACTCTTGTCCTGCAGTTGACACAAGTTCTTTTGGGGTAGTGTCAACCACAGGATTTATTCTTTCAACATTTTCTAGGATCGGATAGGTAGATGGTGGTTCTTGTGTGGCACCAGCACTCGTATTCGACGCTTCCTGAGTAGACGGTGTTGGGACTGTTTCCTTTGGCACGTCATTAATAAAGGTGGATTATTGTATCACCGTGTCAATCCCATCCATCATGTCCATAATTCCTTCCTCCATCGGCTCCACAATCAAGGCTGGTTCTTATGTAATAGCCTCAGCTGTGGTACTGACATTTCTTTTGTTTCGAGCCTTTCTTTCTATGATATTTCCTCTTCCATTGGCTCCATAGTTGAGGTTGGTTCTTGTGTAATAGCCTCGACTGTGGCATTGATAGTCTCTTCCATTTTAGGCCTTCCTTTCTCTTGTTGCTCTTCTTCCATCGGCTCCACAGTCGAGGCTAGTTCTTGTGTAACAACCTTGACTATTTCTTCCACTTCAAGCTCCCTTTCTTGCTCTGGTTCCTCTTCTTCCATTTTCATTTCTTCAAGCTCTTCTTTTTCTGTGTATTCCTCCTCTGGTGGTTCCTCCTCCATTCTCTCTAGTTCCTCTTCTCTAGCAGTTATAGTGGTTACCATCTCTTCTTCTCTCGATTCCTAGAATGTTTCCCACGAAATTTGAAACTGGGCCAATGCATGCATAACCAGTAATCGGACCAGCCTGTGGTTGGTAATGATTGCTGCAACCTATCGTGAACGTCGAGTAGACTATGCCATCAATTGGAGGTTCTTCAACAAAAAGAAAGGCATGTTCAATGAGAAGATCTCTGACTGTGGAAATCGCAGACGATCTAACACCCTGAAATGATACTTGAATATAGTTGTGTACCGTATCTTGCAAGTTATTTATTTCATTACAAAACCTGCTACATCACCCCATGGATGTGGTAATGAGTTCCGGTCATACCCTTGGCCTTTTTGGATTATTCTCTCGTCAACCTGCAGAAATACTTTAGGGAACTCTGGGAGGGAAGTCCTTCATGAAAACCAGCTCTGTCCCTGCTGAGGTAATCCACTAACTTCTACGATAGCTTCCTCTGTGATAGGGATTTCTATCCCTCTGACCCGAGAGTTGTCTTCACCCAAATTTAGTGTGAATTCTACTGCAATCCCTTCGTCGAATCCCTACAACCTGTTAAAATAAGCATCCCAACTTGCATTGATGAAAATATTCCATACTTCTCTATTGTTATGGACCAAGGTGGTATCCTCTGGCAGGGTAAAAAGCGAAGAAATTGGTCGGAATTTTTTTTGAAAAATGCAAAGAATAATGGCAAATCATGGTAATACGGTGAAATAATTACAATAATTAATTCAAATGTATTGGAAAATGTTGATTGGTTATCAAATGTATGTAATTCAAATTCCAATGCATCAAAGTAATTATTACGAAATCACAGAATTTTTGGGTTACCGTTCGCACCAGATTTAATCATGATATGTCAATATTATGGTTTTAAATATGCGATCTTTTATTCATGATGGGACCTCCCTAGATTTTAAATGTAGCTATCCATGACAACTATGTGTCTCATCGATGGAATATTTTAATTGAATCCATAAGAGTCAGCGGAGATGTACTTGGCAACCTACTTGGCGATGGAGTAACAATAGAGTAATCGGCGGAGTAACATCAATGACGGAGTAACAGTAGCGGTAGAGTAACAACACCAGCGCAGTAAGAAAAACAACTGAGTAACAACTGCGGCGCAGTAACAACGTCGACGAAGTAACAACAATGGTGGAGTAACAACAGCGGCGGAGTAACAACATTGATGGCATAACAACAATGGTGGAGTAATAGCATCGATGGAGTAACAAAAATGGTGGAGTAACAACATTTGACACTTATAAATTTTTTCAAGAGTAACGGCAGTGGTGGAGTAGTAGCATTGACACTTAGAAAAATTTTCAGGATTAACAACATCAACTATTACTCTGAAAATTTTTGTCATCTCCTCATCATTAGATTTTGATCGTTATTCATGCAAAAGACAAAAAAGTAAGTAGTAACAACATCTATATATATATATATATATATATAATATATATATATATATATATATACGGATATATATTTTAAGAAAAAAATGCAGAGGAGCCATTGTCTACACCAACAACCATCAAACTAGATTTATTAGAGAGATGTTTGATGAAGGCATCCTTAGAAGTTGAACTGTGGTATAATTTCAGACGGTGTCCATTTACTAAGAAAGAAGTACAAGCATAATCTATTGTAACCAATCTAGTTGTTCCATTGTCAAACAGAGTGTCCACTTCATAGGGTCCCATCCAGTGAGTGTGAAGCTTTCCTTTTAAATCTTTAAAACAAGAGTCATAGAGCAGTGCCCAATCTCCTATATGAAACACCTTATTCTTGATAAATTTATCATGCCATTTCATTCTTTGCTATTGAATAGCAGTAGTTTTCTGGAAAGCCACTAAACAGATTTCATCTAACTCATTGAGTTGTTCCCGTCAGTGTTTTTGGGCCTCTGATAAGTTTAACCCTACTTCCAAAGCTGTTCTGAGTGTGATGATCTCAAATTCTGTTGGAAACAAAGGGGATTTCCCATAGACTAACTCAAATGGCGAAAATCTGGTTGTGTTCCACCATGTTGTTCTATATGCCTAGAGAGCTTCCAGAAGTTTCTGAGACCAATCCTAATGATGGCTTGCTACAATTTTTGTCAAGATATTTTCCAATACCTTGTTCGTACTTTCTACTTATCCATTCGCCTGGGGATGGTAAGGAGTTTTCACCTTGTTTTTGACCCCATATTTTTGCATAAGCCTTGCTATCATGTGGGATGTGAACTGTGCCCTTCCATCTGAAACAATCTCCCTTGGAGTACCATATCGAGCAAAAATATCTTCAAAAATAAAATTTGCAACGACCCGTTTCATTGCGTTCGCAACAACTCTGGCTTCCACCCACTTAGTCACATAATCAGTGCAGACCAGAATGTGAACCTTTTGATGAGAAGGTGGGTTAATAGGTCCAACTAAATAAATTTCCCACTTCTCAAAAGGTTCAAGGACTACCTGGGGCTGCAATGGCATTTCGTCTGATTTTCCAGGCTGCCCCATGCGTTGACAACTGCCACATCTTCGAACATAATCTTGAGCATCCTAAAAGATAGAAGGCCAATAATATCCCATTTGAAACACCTTGTGGCCTGTTCTTTTTTCTGCAAAATGTCCTCCACAAGGGCCATCATGGGCAGATTTTAATATCTCATAAATGTCATCCTTAGATACACAACGACAAATCTGCTGATCAACCCCTGTGTGAAAAAGGTATCCTGCCATCCATGAATATTGGGTACTATGATGAATAATTTTCCATTGTTCCCTGTATGACAAGTGATGAGGTACTTTCCTTGTAGCAAGATAGTTAGCAATATTTGCATACCACAGATTGTTAGCAAAAATTGCAAAAAGATGCTCGTCTGGAAAGCTATCTTCTATAGGTGTACCTTCAGCGTTATTATCTAGTCTAGATAGAAAACCAACGACCACATTGTCCTTTCCTAGTTTATCTACTATGGTGATGTCAAATTCTTGAAGTAACAGAAGTCATCTTGTAATACGACCAAGAGTAATGAGTTTATTCATCAGATAGTTGACTGTTGCTTGACCAGTGTATACAAAGGTGGGATAATCGGTAATATAATGCCGAAACTTGTTGATGGCGTAGATGACAACAAGGAATTCTTTTTCAGTCATTGTGTAGTTTAACTCAACATGAACCAAGTTCTCACTAACATAGTAAACTGCATATGGCACTTTGTCCACTTGCTGTCCCAAAACTGCCCCGACTACTTTCTGAGAGGCATCAACATGGATATGAAATGGTAATGTCCAATCTTGCCCTTGAAGGATCAGAGCCCTACAGATAAGTTCCTTGATCTTCACAAAGGCTACCTCATAGTCATCTGTCCACACAAAATCTGCATCTTTTGTCAGCAATTGAAAAAGTGGATGTGCTATCTTAGAAATATTTTCTATAAAGCACCTGTAATAACCAACACAACTGATAAAGCTACGTACCTATGTGGGTGTTTTGGGTATTGGGAAGTGCAATATTACCTTTACCTTAGCTGGATCCATTCGAATTCCAGAAGCTGAAAGTAAATGTCCCAGGACTATTCCTTCCTCCATCATCATGTGGAATTTTACTGTACTCAAAGAGACATGCGCCCGTTTACATCTTTCAAGAACTTTTCCAGGTTTTCCACCCCTTCTTCGAATGAGTCCTAGTATGAAGTAAAATCGTCCATATAAATCTCAACATTGTCATCTACATCAGAGAAAATCCCTAAAGTTTCCTTTTGGAATGTTGCAGGTGCATTACAAAGACCAAATGGAAGGAATCAGTATGCGAGAGTTCCCCAAGGGCACATGAAAGTGGTTTTATCTTGACCCTCAGGAGCTATCTAGATCTGGTTGTACCCTCTAAATCCATCCAGGAAGGAGAAAAACTTCTTCCCAGCCAAAGCATCCAAGACTTTATCAATGAACGATAAAGGGAAATGGTCTTTTTATGTTTCCTTATTTAATTCTCTGTAATCTACACATATCCGTCATTTACTATTTTTCTTGGGGACAATTACCAATGGGGAAACCCATTGGCTATCCGAAATGGGGTAAATGAATCCTACATCCAGCAGCTTTTGAAGTTCTTCCTTGACAATGTTTTTCAGAGCGGGGTTCATTCTCCTCTGGGGTTGTCTCATAGGATGACAAATCCTCTTTTATATATATATGATGGGTACATATATTGGCAGGAATCCCCTTCATGTATGTGTAGTACCAGGTGAAGGCTTCTTTGTGTTTTCAGAGAACATCTAGAAGCTATTTTGTCTGGGATTCTGACAGATTTGGATTAATATTTAGGGTCTTACCTGGCTCTATATTTATAGAAATGTTGTCATGGGACACAATTGTAGGCAGTTCTTCAAATCCATATATTGTTTCAATATTTTCCTGTGCTTCACAGCTCAAGACAGATTCTAGAATTTGTTGATTCAAATGTGAAACAGAATAGTGGTCACTAATGAAAGTGGTAATTGTGTCATCTTCTATTTTCAATTTCAGCTGAAGGGCTTATCCAATAGTAAGAACTAGTCTTAATTCCTCATCCTCAGATTCAGACTCTTCCTTTGGTAAAGGTTTCTTGCGACTAGATGGCTTCACTCATGGGATAGGTTTTGCAGGAGGTTATAAGACAAGGTTTTTAGTAACTTGCCCATTTGAGATAACCATATTCCTAGAACGACACCCAATGTAAGCGTCCGCGGTCACAAGCTAGGGTCCTCCCAGAATCAGGGGATGGCTACCAGCTAGGGATTGCATTTGCAACACTAGGAAATCCACAGGGTAATGCCATGAATCAAATGAGATTGTAATATCTTCCAATTTCCCCACCAATTTGACTGTAGATCAATCTGCTAACTCTAACACAGTAGGTGTATGTTTCAGGTTTCGAAGACCCAATGTATGCATAGCTTCAACAGTAATGACATTTATAGCAGCACCCAAATCTACTAGCACATTTGGAATTTCCACTGCATTAATTTGCACAGTTAGAATTGGGTTCCCGGGATCCCCATATTTCACGGGCATACTCTTTCCCAACATAAAATCTGATATCTTTCCCATCACATGAATAGTGAGTGGGTCCCTTGAATTCTTTCTAGGTTTTTTAGCACAATATTCCTTGAGAGTTTTTGCATATATAGTTACGTCCCTCATAGCTTGTAATAGGGGGATCTTAACAAACATATTTTGTAACTCCCCTAACAAGTCAAACTCAGCTTGATGGATCTGTTTACTCAAGGCCAATTTTTCAAGATAAGGCGGGTCAACTTAGTGTTCTTGAGTAGTTAGCAGCTGAGGAGATGTCTGATTTTTACTAGCTTGGTTTGATTTCTCTTCAACTGTTTCTGGTTCTTTAACCTCATTTCCAACTTGTTCAATAATAATAGGTGAGGGCTGAGCATCTACTACCCACATGGATCTCAAATTCATCTCATAAAGTTATGTGGTAGAGATGTTGTATGAAGTAGGTTGAGGGTGTCAGCTTGTTGAGGCCCTTTATTATTAGGATCCTGATTTGGTTGGATAGGAAGTTGAGGGCGAACAAGCTGATTACTAGGAGGTATATTAGAGGGAAACTGAAGTTGTTGTTGTGGCATTGACTGGGGAAACTATCCAAGAGGAGAGGGTCCACATTAGTTTGAAGCCCATGAAGGATTCGAACTAGTTTGGGGAGCCCACTGCTACCAGGATGGAAGCTGATATTGGGGCAACATAGGTGGATAAGACATGGACTAAGGACCCATATTAAAATTATTGAAATACTGATATGGATCCGGAAACATACCTTGATTTACAGTTGGTGGCCGAAGTTTCCATGGCTTTTTGGATCCCATAAAATACAGCTGATCCATTTCTTCACCTGTCCCTTGAAAACCTTCTTACAATCCTAGCAAGGAGGGGCATGAACTTGTTGCATGACTCAACTCGTAGATTGTACATTATTCTACGGAGTTCAATGGACATTCTCTCTGTGGATGCTTCTTTTTTCGCTTCGGGGAAAAGATATCCATAGTCTTTTCCAATTCCATCTGTTTCTATTTTACTTGCAATGTGTCCATCTATGTAGACAGGGTACTCAAGATATCAGTCCTTAAGTTATCCAACAAGTTTCCAATTTCTTCTTTTGTGACACCTCCACCATATACTTTTGTTGACCGAATTCATTGTTTATTCCTTGCAATGCCCCTAGAGCACTAGATGCACAGCTCACTGATGGTATCGAAGTCCTCTTTTCATATATCTCCCTTTCGTACTATGTTTAATAGCTTTAAAGAGTCTTCTTGAAAGGCCCAGAGAAGGATAATTTTCAAAATGTCCTTATCCAGGTTAGAATGACCTAATCTCTGTAATGTGTACTTAAAACATTTCACACAATCCTCCATGTTCGCATCTTCTTTCTGCATGAACTTAAAAAGTTCTTCCTTAATATCCCGAGAGTTGTAGTAATCCTGATACTTCTCTAGGAAAGAGGTCTTCATCTCATCCCATGTGGAGATAGTCTTTCCTCCTAGATCCATAAACCATCATAGGGATATCCATTTTAGTTAGCAAGGAAGATTTTTAGTTTCTCAAAATCAATTATATAGTCATATCCCCAACATACAATATCAAATTCAAACAGGAACGTGTTGGGATCTTCAGAAGTCAACCCATGAAAGCTAGGTAAAGTTGTCAAAAGAATGGGCTTCATTGGTGCACCAATCCCAAGATCCCCAATTGGGAAGTCAATAGTAGAGGTTGTGGGTGCCATGAATATCCTCCAATAACCACTGGGGATTTCAGCAGGTTCTGCAGGGAATGATGGAGGGGGTCTTATAACAGAAGTTTGAGTTGCTTTAACAACACTCCCTTTATCCTGTGGTGATATGAATACCCCTACGACTTCTTCCTCCCTGTAACAATGGCTTGATTTTTCAGACCCCTTCTCTGCAACTTATTCTCCCCCATTGGAATGGGTTGGTCCCTCAAATCTTCTACTTGCAACTTCTTCTTCCTCTGTTACCAACATCAGTACTCCCTCATGAGGTATACTGTTGCATACTTCTCTTGCTACTGGAAGGCTTTGTTGTGTTGAATCAACGAGAGGTACTGTGGATAGCACTAGTTGTTCAACAGTTGTCCCTCGGATTTCGTTCGAGCCCCTACCCTCATAACAAATGAGAAGATGCCTCTGATCCAACTTTTGCAATGATTTGTTGGATATAAGTTTTCCTTCCCAATTCCTGTCCTTATTTCTTCAGGGCTTTTCCTCTGTCCCTTTTATTCAAATCTCTGTTCATGCAAGTTGGCGAGAGGGAAACATCTAAATTAGATCAGTATACTCAGGACTTGGAGTAGGGTGTCAAAACACCATTCCCTCCCCAAGACGAGAGATCGGTTTTTAGCAAACAAGAAAAGAAAACAACTAAGTAGAAATCTAGGGTTCAGGTCCTGGAGCAGGGTGTCAAAAGACCATTCCCTTCCTAGGACGAGAAACCAAACAAGAAAAGAATGCACATGAAAGAAAATCTAAAGGTCAGGACCTAGAGCAGTGTGTCAAAGGACCATTCCCTCCCCAGGATGAGAGATTGGGTTTAACAACTCAAAAAAAATTCAGAATAGTTAACCAAAGCAAGCAACTCGTCCCAGAACAATGAAAAGTAACAGATATCCACATACTAAGCTCAGGACTTAGAGCAGGGTAACACTTCCCTCCCTAAGACGAGAGATTGATCCTCTGGTCAATACAGATCATGTCTTGCACCTTGTTAGCCTTCCCTAGAAATAATGCCAAAATGGGTGTCCGAGTGTGGATAAACTATTCAACCCTTTTCCACATTAATTCATCAATCTAGGTGTGTAAAATTTCAAGGTAACATGCAAGGTATATGCAGGAACAAGGTTACAATCTTACATCAGCCAACGATTCATGACTAAGAAATCAAAGCATCAATGTAACAGTAATTAGAAATAAATTGCAGAAATTAGAAAAGGATTCACAGCAATCAATAGAGATATGTAACAATAATAAAGGATGAACACACAATAAATGAAACAACACACGTAAAAGAAATATGTAACACCTGATCAGAAGAGCGGGCCCAACTCTTTGATCAGGGCTGCGTTAATTCACAACTAAGAAGAGAACAAAAAAACTGCTTGTGTTCGATTAATATGTAAAAGAGTTGTTACAATATATGTTTCTGTGTAGCTAACCCTTCGCACAGGAATAAAACCCCTTTTATGCAAATACATGGGAATGATATATTCCCCAAAAGCTGGCAACTAATTCCCAAAATATACAACAGTTCAGAACAGAAACTAATTGCTGAGAGAGTGAGAACATAAAAGATCCAAAATAGGCTTGAAAGCATCTGCGAGTTGGTTATGTTCTTACAACGTTGCCGAATAGCTGCTGTGAATGCGGGATTGCTGCTATAAGCTATGAAGATGATACCTATTCACCAGAATCTGTGGAAATAAAATTTTTTAGTAGTTCACATAGGCAAAACCCCCGTGACTTTACTTCATCAATTAAATATTCCAAGAGACATTACAAAGAAGGGTTACCTCATAGGTTCATCATAATAAATGCATATCAATTGGTGTAAAAGGATGAAAGGTGATCCAGATCTTTTGGGGGAGGCCCCAAGATCTGAAAAATTGAAATTGCTAGAAGAAAAAGAGTAGAATTCCCAATAAAAAAAACCACAAAGATTTTTTTTTATTAAAACAGATAATAACTGTAAGGACTACATTGTGGTGGACAATCTGTGTTTTTACAAAATGTGACTTGTTACTTATTGTATTTTTTCAGTTACAATACCACAGGTCAATTCCATGGGTGAATGAATACCATGGGTGGATGTCACAATAACATGGGTGAATGAATACCATGGGCGGATGTCACTTACAATACCATGAATAGATATCACTTACAATACCATGGGTGGATGAATACTATGGATGGATGCCACTTACAATACCATGGGTAAATTCCATGGGTTGATGAATAACATGGGTGGATGAATACCCTGGGTTGATTCCATTTTCCATTCGGATCATTCCTCCCTCCTTAAGAAGCAATGGTCCCCATTGCATGAAGTTCTCTCCTACGAATCCTGTGATGAACAAAGATCTGAGGATAGAGATACCCTGTAATACTTGTGACCAACTGTGATACTAATAGTGTGCGGCCTAGCAAATGGACTTCGATGAAGTGTGGGTTTGTGGATGACCCACAACCATGACAAATGAAGATCTGAGGATAGGGATGCCCTGTAATGCTTGTGACCAACTGTGATACTAATAGTGTGCGGCCTAGCAAATGGACTTCGGTGACAAGGATTTTGTGTGGTTGACCCATAACTATGATGTTGGTTGTTGATGAAGTAGAAGGTGCCTACATATCCTGGGGTGGGAGGGCACATCTCAAAATAACCCAAGTTGAATGCTGCCATGCTGAAACTGATGAATGTGAAGCAGGGGCCTGCTAAAGTGGGGTGGGAGGGCACGTGTTGAACGGAAACCTGCTCCGAATGCTTCTCCAGAATTAAAATGGACATAACTCGGTCAATATAAATCAGAATATTTATTATACATATTTTTGGAAGTAGAAGGACCATTTTGCATCTTCCCATGTGTTGGAAATCCTTATCTGGACACTCTAGAATCTCAGATTCGTGCTGCAATTTTTCTGCCATCGCAAAAGTTCTGAAAAAACAGTTGATTTTAAATCAACGATATCTCCTACATCCGAACTCCGATTCAACCCATTTTTTTTTTAAATTGGGTGATTTTTTAAGAGGATCTGTTATGTAATATATATATATATATATATATATAATTATATATATATATATATATATATATTATATTTTATATTTTTGATTTTTGATTATTTTTGAATTATTTTTTTTCTTCTTAAATTCTACACAAAGAATTAAAAAAAATGATAGGAGAGTCATCGTCCATCAGTTGTCGTCAGAACAAAATTCTACAACATAGCTGATTTTAAATCAGTGATATCTCCCTCATCTAGATTCCGATTCGACCAATTTTTTATTTTATTTTATTTTGGTATTTTATTGCAAGGAATCGAGATCCGTTATTTGTTTTTGTAAATATTGTACCAAATGTTTCAGATTTGACCTGCAAACTCGCCACCCAAAAAACATCTTGCAAAAAAATAAAAAAGAAAAATTCTTCCTGTTTGGCCCAAGAAAGTGCTCTATGGAGGTCACAACGCGTGCCTGAAGTTTGTTGAATATTTCTAAATTTTTTTGTTGAAATATGCATGAAACCCTCATTCCCATGTACTCGTAACCTGCTCTAATACCACTGATCGAGATCTTGTGGGGAGGCCCCCAACATCTAAAAAATTGAAATGGATCTTGTGGGGGGGGCCCAAAAGATTTGAAAAATTGCAATTCCAGAAAGAAAATGAGAGAAAACATATTAAATAAAACCACAAAGAAACTTTTTATTAAAACTGAGAGTAACTATAAAAGCTACATTGTTGCAGACAAACCATCCTTTTACAAAATGTGACTTGTTACTTATTTTATTTTTTAGTTACAATACCACAGGTCAATTCCATGGGTGAATGAAAACCATGGGTGGATTTCACAATACCATGGGAAAATACCATAGGTGAATGAATACCATGGGTGGATTTCATTTACAATACCATGGGTGGATGCCACTTATAATACCATGAGTAAATTCCATAGGTGGATGAATAACATGGGTGGATGAATACAATGGGTTGATGCCATTTTCTATTTGGATCATTCCTTCCTCCTTAAGAAGCAATGGTCCCCATTACGTGAAGTTCACTCTTCTAAAGCCTTTGTATATGAAGAGCCACTAAAGAGAAGGGCTTTATGTGGTTAACCCATAACCATGATGAATGAAGATATGAGGATAGAGATACCCTGTCATGCTTGTGATCAATTGTGATACTGACAGTGTGCGACCTAGCAGATGGACTTCGTTGAAGTGTTAGTTTGTGGATGACCCATAACCATGATGAACGAAGATTCGAGGATAGAGATACCCTGTAATGCTTGTGACCAACTTTGATACTGACAGTGTGCAACCTAGAAAATGGACTTTGATGAAGTGTGGATTTCTGGATGACCCATAACCATGACAAACAAAGATCCGAGGATAGAGATACCCTGTAATGCGTGTGACCAACTGTGATATTAACACTGTGCGGCCTAGCAAATGGACTTCAATGACAAGAATTTTGTGTGGTTGACCGATAAACATGATGTTGGTTGTTGATGAAGTAGTAGGTGTCTATGTACCCTGGGGTGGTAGGGCACGTATCCAAAAAACCCAAGCCAAATGTTGCTATGCCAAAACTGATGAATGTGAAGCAAGTGCCTTCTAAAGCAGGGTGGGAGGGCACATCTCCAAAGGGAACTCACTTTGAATGCTGGTATAGAATTAAAATGGACATAACCTGGTCAATATAACTCAAAATATTTATTATAACCTATTTTTAGAGATAGAAGGACAATTCTTCATCTTCATTTGTGTTGGAAATCTTTACTTGGAGACTCGAGAGTCTCAGATTTGCGCTGCAACTTTTCCGCCGTCAGAAAAGTTTTGAAAAAATGGCTGATTTTAAATCAGTGATATCTCCCTCATCTGGACTCCAATTCGGCCAATTTTTTTTATAGAATTTGGGTATTTTTTCACAAGGAATCCAGATATGTTATTTGTTTTTGTAAAATTTTCACCAAATTTTTCAGGTCTGATCTACAAACTCACCACCCAAAAACATTCCTGCAAAAAAATGAAAAAAAAAAATTTCTTTCCACTTAGCCCAAGAAAATGCTTTATGGAGGATGTAGCACATGCCTGAAGTTTCTTAAATATTGCTGCAAAATTTGAAACTGAAATATGTATCAAACCCTCATTCCATGGAATCATAACTTGCTCTAATACCACTAATCTAGATCTTGGGGGGAGGCCCCCAGGATCTGAAAAATTGAAATTGCTAAAAGAAAAAGAGTAGAATGCCCAATAAAAAAAAAACACAAAGATTTTTTTTTTTTTTTATTAAAACAGATAATAACTGTAAGGACTACATTGTGGTGGAAAATATATCCTTTTACAAAATGTGACTTGTTACTTATAGTATTTTTTAGTTACAATACCATGGGTCAATTCCATGGGTGAATGAATACCATGGGTCGATGTTGCAATACCACGGGTCCATTCCATGGGTGAATGAATACCATGGGTGGATGTAATAATACCACGGGTCAATTCCATGGGTGAATGAATACGATGGGTGGATGTCACAATACCATGGGTGAATGAATAGCATGGGTGGATGTCACTTACAATACCATGGGTGGATGCCACTTACAATACCATGGGTAAATTCCATGGCTGGATGAATACCATGGGTTGATGCCATTTTCCATACAGATCAAAAGTATGGGTGAAAATGTAAAGGAAAGATAAGCAGATTTGGTGCCCAATACAAAGCCTCTAGGTTGGGACCAAACCCAAGGGTCAGATCCCTATAAAACTAACTCAGATGCAATCGAATAATCAACTTCTGATTATCAGAAAGTAAAAGTCTCATACATCACATGAAAGTAAAAATAACAATGTCAAGCTCTAAGCTCAATAGATACACCTAATTGAGTCAAAACTTCAAATCATAATGAGATTTTCATCTTGTTTATTTATACAAAAGGGTAGTTGATTGTTGAACCTCCATTTTGTCTAGATTTTCATACATTTTGCTGAATAACTCCTATGCCTGCATTGGGTGTTTATAGTCCATATTATCCTTTTTATGCATTATTGGCTATTATCAAGAGGCATTTAGAGGTAATGCGTTAGTTACATGAATTCTTCTTTTTTTGTTATTTGAAATAATTTGATGTGAAAATATCATTAATAGTAGGCTCTCCTTATGGCAGGTGTACAGTTCTTGTTCAACAACACAATTCTTTTTCCAATAGTGTAAATCCTATTCTCACCTCCACAATTTTCATACTTCGGGTTGCCATGATGGAAAATGAGCATATGGGTTTTGAAGAGAATAGGTTCAAGATGGTGATGTGTTACCTTGATTGTACCCAGGTCTTCAAAGTAGTGCGTAGAGCTAAGGTTAAAGCATGCGGTCAAACTATTTCTAGAAGCCACAAAGGTTGTTAAAAGCATGATACTCTTATGATTGTTTCAACACTGGTCGTTACGATTATATCAAAACTCCAGATCAATATGCATCCATTTTATATTCAAGTCTCTTATTTTTATATAGGAGTTTGTTTCAAACTCTAAAATTATAGCTTTCGATTCGAATAACTCAAATATATCACTGTTATAAATATGAGGGTCGTGAAATATACAGGGGATCCTGAAAGTTGTATTCTGTAGATTGCTTTTCAAATAGTCAAAGATTGATTTCATTGTGTAGGGAAGGGAGGAGCCTGCGTTCCTAGTGGGATGATCCCTGAAGGGACCATTGGTGCCAAGTGTTGCGTTGTTCAGTAGCTATGTAACAATACTTCAGAATTAATATACTTTGGCATTCTATTTATGTTTTCTATCATTCTAAAGCTTTTTGGATTGTGATTTAGCTGGTACAAGGGCAACGAGCTGGGTGGTTTGGGCCGACCAGGTAGTCCATTACCCCATACCTCTTACGATTTCTTTGCATTTTATTTTGATAGATTCATGGTGTGAGTGTGATTTAATATAGCTCTGCAATTTCATTTCACAACACTTTCCTATGCTTTGATCATTTGACTTATGATTTTATTCCACGATTCCTTTTCATAACTTTTATCATTCAAGTTTGATTAATTATATTGCTATGTATTTTTATAAAATCTGAGGTAGAGAATAGGTAGTGAATGTTTTTAACTGAATCTCTTATTCATATTACAAGTTAAGTGTGACATTTACCCTAGTCTCATTTGTTGCATAACAAGGTTTAATTTCAAAATATAATGATAAAGGGAACTATGGCTTATTAAGAGTTTTGGATGATTTAAGTCATTATGAATTATGTTGAGCATTCAAGACTGTCTTAAAACTACTATTTGAGATGTGAAACTGATTCTCGCACTTTGGAGAAAATAACATTCATTTGTGAAATCTTGATAATTAAATGCGAGGGTCAACTTGAGGAGAAATTGCAATCTTGTTTTATTCGAAAAGTAAAGTGCTCACAGAACTCTTAGAATGTTTTGAGGTTAAAAGTTGTGATTAATATTCATTTCCTCATAATTGAATATTTTTGTGTTGAAGAGAAATTATTCAATGATTTTATAAGATCAGGGTGAGCTTGAGAGCAACGGAAATGTATTTATCTTATTTATTTCTATTGTAGACTTTCCTTATAGTTGAGTACTAAATTATTTCCAGAGAAGTAGTGCACATAGAGTTTATATTATTTTTAAAGAATTCAATGATTTCCTTAGATTAGTTTGAATAAAGTTTCTTTAGGCTTCCTAGTTTTATTTCATGCTTTCCATTTTTGCAACTTAGAAGGTAATCCTTTAAGAGGTTTTGAAAACTGAATCAAATTATTTATTTCCTAAATGGTTTGTTAGTTTGTGCGGAACCTATATTCCCTTGTCCCCTGGACAATTGAGGTAGACCTGTTCTAGGAGTCACTCAATCCAGAAGAGGAGCCAAAAGTAGATTCACAGTGTGTTTACTTTGCTTTGAAGAGTCTTGTTCATTTTTCCTAAATGATTCCTTTTGAATTGTTTTCAAGAGATTGGTTTTTATTCCACAGATCCTTGAGGTCATATTATGGAATTTACTATGCTACGTCTCTAAGTTTACCAACCCAGATTGACAATTTAAATGTTGGTGTGAATCTTGCATTTATACCGCTCGACTTTTTGGCATTGTTGTCGGTGAGGCATTGTAGGATAAGGCCTCACGATTTGTCATGATTTTCCCTTTCCTTTGTAATTGAATTTTTAGGTTAACAAGATTCCCCTTTCTTGCTGAAGCATACTAGAGAGTATTGCTAGAGAGCTCACATGCCAGGTTTTCTTTACTGCAAATGGTTGATTTCCTTTACTGCAAAGTATGATTCGTAATTTTTTTCTTTTATTGCAATTGAGTTTTAAGAGTAATTTTCTTTACTGCAAAGTGTGATGATGGGTTGTTTTCTTTACTGCAATTGATATTATTTGATTTATTTTTTCTACAAGTGTGATTTTCTTAGTTTACAATCTTGGTTTGTTCCTTTAACTGCAATTGAATTTTTGAGTTAGTGTGTTTCTATTTTTTTGGTGCTAAAGTAACCCCTCGATATAAATCCATGTGCTAACAAGACCTTGCAGCTAGCAAGAAAATTCCAGGAAGTGTGATGTTATTCCAAGAATTATCTCAAATTCTAGCAGAAGTTGGGGTCTCTACTTCATAAAAAGAATACATTTTGACATCAATTAGAGATAGGTTTATTCCTTTGGAAGAAAATACGCATGAAGATCCAAAATATCTTCCTAAGGAGACCGAGAAGCTATGGAACATGCTTGATGAGGAGAAGCCATTAGAACTAGAGTTTAAAGAATATCCATCTGATCCAACCTACACTTTAGGGGATAAATAAATAAATCTGGAGGATTTGTGTGATGCACTAGATGTTGCCCATGAATCAAGTGACCAAGAGTATATGGATCCTATAGAAGCTTGGTTTCAGATGACTGTCAATATCCACTCCTCCTTTATCATTCGAGAATTTGTAGCATCGCATCAGTTATTGCAGTTGGTTCCTCATGTTCTGGTATTTTCTGGAATATACTTTTCAAATTTGAACATGAGTAAGATTATCCTCTTGTTGCGCTCATGGTTCCAATCGAAGTACTCCTATACGTAATAGGAAGTATTTTTCTTCTTAAGGTATATTAGGATAGAATAATAAATCAATGCCATTAATAACAATGTTATTAGGGTTTTGAATTCCAAAGGATAGCCATTGAAACTATTTTTGATCCACATTGGTTGTTAACACACATATGTGACAAGTATTGTTGAGTATGATTCACTCTAATACCTCATGATTTTGAAAAAGTGACCATGATTAATCACTCTAATGAGTTGTCATCTTAGATATATACTTTCAGTTTCCCTTAGAAGGTATCATTGGAGAGCCTCCTATGGTGGACCACTCTTGTAAAGATCATAATGATCTGTTCATGAGAACATTAGCATTATTAACTCAGAGAATCTTTCATTCATTATCTGGGATCTCTCATTAAAATAAGTCTTTAGGGTACAGGAACTAGCTAGTAATGATTAATCATTAAAAAAGTTTCATGCCATCTCATACTCTTAAGGAGTAGATCTTCCTCCCCACTTATTAAGTAATATTTTAAGTTAATCATAATCAGAATCTACAAAGTCTTGATTGGAGGATAGGAGGTCTCAGGATGAGCCGACCTACCACGATCATGAGATCTAACATGTATGGCATTACTACAACTGGTCACCAAGGCAAAGTAATGTCTTTTAGTCGAGAAGTTGGAAGACAGGAGGTCTCATCATGAGCCCGCCTATTCATCCATGTTACTTCTTGTGATTGGCATTGGAATTAGTTTGCTACCAATCCAGGACAATGACCTTCATTTACTTTTTAAATTGAATAAGATAACTCTGAATCTATATCTAGTAAGTGTGACACAAGCATTTTGTTGGGTCAAAAGACATTCCTGCCGAGGCTATAGACACTTGCGCGAAGTAGGGCGATGTTTGCAGTATCAAAGTTAATTGCACACTATAATTTACTCAGTTATATTTCTCTTTCCCTAAAACTCGTCATTTTAATTCTTATAAAATGGTTTTAAGATGATTTGAGCATGATGCTTTGAGTTCTACTTTTAAAAAATCAGGAATATTTAATGATGTGGTACCCTTAGTGAAGGTAATTCTTTGTATTGGATTAAGAAGAAATTTAGTTTTGCATCTAGATGACAACAAAATTTAGGGTGTCCAATGAAGAATTTGTTGATTGGTCCAAGAAGGTGTCATCTTGTTCTATTTTTATTTCCCTTTTCTAGTGTCATAACTCACTTCAATTTTTCTTTTATGGTATTTAGAGTGATGAATTACTCAGTAATGACTACTCACAAGGTGTTGGTGGACAACAATGTGTGTTGATTTTGGCCACCTCTAAATAAGCATTACATGGCCTAGGCACATGATTGCTATAGTAGGTGCAGGAATCTTGTAGTTTTCTTGAAATTTCACCCTTTTCAACAAAGGTTTGATCTTTTTATTAATATTAATAAGACTTTGAGCAAATAATAGAATTATGAAAAGAAATTTATGACAAACAGGGAGCTTATTTGAGACAAGACAGCAGGTATGCCTTTTCAATCATAATGGTGCAAAGGTGGCTGGTGTGCAAGCTTTTTATAATGTTCTTACAATTACTACTTTCCTGAGTTTGGATGAACTAAATTGATCCTACTAAGCAATGGTTTTATATTCACATTGGAGATTCTGTTGTAGGTTTTAACCCCGTACAGAAATTATCTGCATACAAATTCTAAGACATAAAAAATAAACAATGCAAGAGAATAACACATAAAACACATATACATAGAGATTTTCCCCTAGATCCCAAAACTGGGACTACCAGATTGATTTTTCATTATGTTCTTTTCATATGTTACAATACATATATATGCATGTCGAAGCATCCAATACCATGCATCGAAAACCATCGCGCCCAAAACCATGTGTGAAAACGATGCACAAAACCATAGGTATGTTCACCCACTTAATATAGGGTCCAAAACAAATTTCCCTGGGGTGATGCCCTGAACCCCATAGAAGGGGGCTGCCCACTCCCCTCTAAGCCCCCAGTTAACTAGGGAGGCTTGTTGTGGAAAGAATATAACATAACCCAACATCCCCTTGATAATTTCATCATTCCTGCACTTGATGCTTTCATAGAATTATAACATGGTTCAATTGACTATAATTATGATGTTGCAAACTTGATGGAAACCTTAGAATGATGTATCAATGTCTTAATATTTCTTTGTTGATCATTAATATTGAAGAAATTCCTCCCTGCCATTTTCCATGATTTTGCATTCGATACTCCAAGCCTTAGAATTTCAATAAAGATAATTGCATATGCATAGATATTTTTGATGTGTCTTGTAGTTGATGACAAGTGTCCATGCTGGAGATGCCTTGTTCTTGTAATTATGATCCCTCTTTCCCCATGATTAGAGTATCTGTTGAATACTCATGGATGAGGGTAATTATGTTATAAGAATGAGGAGGTTGTCTGAAATCATTTTTATGATGAAAATAATTCTTGTATCGTATCATTGTCATTCCGTACAATTATTACGTTCTTCTCTCAAGGTACTAGCTAAATCATGTATTATCTAGCATCCATCATTCTTTTAAGTAGCTATGTTGAGTAAGGAAAAACGAATCGATTTGCCTAGTTTTGTCCGTTTGATTTCCTATGTTATTTAAATATGTTACTAGAGCGTGTTGAGGTTGTTTTTTTTTCCTTTCACTATTTACCCTGGAATGTATATTGATACTCAAAGCATGAAGAAAATGAAATATGATGGTCACGAGCCAACATCCATAGAGGAGCTTGAAAAAAATCATGAATATAGTGCCTACAAGAAGAAGTTGATAAAGGACGGATGACATGAATTCATGGCTAAGTTTTAGGGGTCTGAAGATGAAGTTGCATTGAATTTTGTACAGAGTTTTGATGGGAAGGTAACTTGAATTGGGGATTTAACTATGAATGTGAATGAGAATATCATTGCCCTAGAAACTGGATTATCATTGGAAGGCATTAAGTGGTTCAAGAACAAGAGCATGGATAAACAAAAAAGTCTACAATTTCTTAAAGAACTAAACCAAGACATTAATTGGGCAAAAGGGATATCACGTTATTAGATTAAAGATGAATGGTGCACTCTTTTGTTCATCCTCCAGAAACATTTGACTTGCAAAGGAAGGTATGTAACAACTATCTATATCATATTGGTTTTCTACTACATTTCACTGGGGAGCAAAAGATAAATGTCCCCTATTTCTTGTTAAAGAGCCTGCAGAAAATGTCACAGGGAGTTCGTAGAGCTATTAACAACCCTAGAGAAAGCCTTTATTATTATGGGCTTATCAAAATATTGATTGTGGATGAGTTAGGTATAATAAGTGGTAGTTGGGATACATTTATTCAAGAAAATGGGTTTATAACAGGCATCGAAAAACCAAACACCCAGCTTCCTATTGAATTGTGTTTAGCAAAGAATACTCTAGAGGAAAATCTAGTGAAGGATATACTCTCCTCACATCCCAGGAAGTCAAGGCGAAGAAAGGTAGACACCCATGTAACCCTTGCAAAATTACCAGTTGAACTTCAAACCCCCATTGTTGGACGAACGGTTACACACAGCATGATGAAAAGCACTCGATCACCTTCCAGGAACCCAGAGCCTCAAACTATCAATTTGGATTTAGAACAAGAGGGAGAAGGAGTAGTAAAAGATAACATAGGTGCCATTAATGAAGGAGATAAACTCCAGAGATTTGAACAATTTACTGCAAAATTCATGTCCCAAATTAAGAATCCAGTAACTGATCAAGTTAATGAACTAGCTACAGGAATAGATCAAATGAAAAGCCTCGTAAAAGAAGAAAATAAATTCAAAAGCCCTACGACAAAGATGAACTCGGAGTTTGAGTTCCCATTCGATCCTCCTAAAGCGACAACTGTTGACCTTAACTCTAGAAATCAATAGAGATCAAACGATTCCCTTGATGATTATATATTGAGGAAGAAAGATAGGATGATAAAGATATTGAAAACAAATATACAAGAGCCTATTTTCTGTGAAGAAACTATAAAAGGGGAAAACAAAGAATTGGAGAAACTCTATATTAAGATGCATGATAAAAACAACAGGCTAAATGATAATAAGGAGAAGTTGCAGAAGCTGGCCAAAGATTGGATCGAGTGAGCCAAGTATTATGCTGCCATAAAATTATTTTAAAAAGGGAAATTAAAATGATCAGAAGCACGAAGGGAAAGAGCCTGAACATTTCAATTAATACAACAGGGATTTAGGCCACAACCTTGCATTTTTCAAAATTTTGAAATCCATCCTATGGTTTGAATTGCTTGAGGACGTGCAAGAAGATCAATGCGAGGGAATGTTGAGCCTCCATTTTGTCTACATTTTCATGCATTTTTCTGAATAACTCCTATGCCTGTACTAGGTGTTTATAGTCATTATTATCCTTTTATGCATTATTGGCTATTATCTAGAGGCATTTAGAGGTAATATGTTATTGTTACAAGAAATATTCTTGTTTTGTTAGTTTGAAAAGATTTTATGTGAAAATATCATTAATAGTAGGCTCTCCTTGTAGCAGGTGTACAGTTCCTTTCCAACATCACAATTCCTGTTCTAGTGCAAATCTTGTTCTCACCTCCATGATTTTCATACTTCGGGCTGTCATGATGGAAAACAAGGATATGGGTTTTGAAGAGAATAGGTTCAAGATGGTGATGTGTTACCTTGATCGCACCCAGGTCTTCAAAGCAGTACGTAGAGCTAAGGTCAAATCATGTGGTCAAACTATTTCCAAAAGCCACAGAGGTTGTTAAAAGCATGATACTTTTATGATTGTTTCGACACTCGTCATTGCGATTATATGGAAACTCCAGATCAATACGAATCCATTTGATAGTAAAGTCTCTTATTTTTATATAGGAGTTGGTTTCAAACTCTAAAATTATAGCTTTCGATCCTAACTCGCAAATACCATTGTTATAAATATGAAGGTCATGAAATATATAGGGGATCTTGAAATTTGTGTTCTGTAGATTGTATTTTGAAATAGAAAAAGATTGATTTCGTTGTGTAGGAAAGGGAGGAGCCTGCGTGCCCAGTGGGATGATCCCTGGAGGGGAACACTGAAGCCAAGCATTGCATTAATATACTTTGGCATTCTATTTATGTTTGCAGTCATTCTAAAGCTTTTGGGATTTTGGTTTAACTGCTGTAAGGGCGGCGAGCTGGGTGGTTTGGACTCACTAGCCGGTCTATTTCCCCATACCTCTTAGGATTTATCTGCATTTTATTTTTATGGATGCATGGTGTGAGTGTGATTTAATACAACTCTACAATTTCATTTCACAGCTCTTTCCTATGCTTTGATCATTTGACTTGTGATTTTATTCCGCAGTACTTTTTCATAGCTTCGATCATTTGAGTTTGATTAATGATATTGTTATGTATTTTTATAAAGATTGATGCAAAGGATAGGTAGTGAATGTTTTTAAATACATCTCTTATGTATATTACAAGTTAAGTGTGACACTTACCCTAATCCCGTTTGTTGCACAACAAGGTTTACTTTCATAATATAATGATAAAGGAAATTATGGCTTATTAAGGGTTCTGGTTGACTTAAATCATTATGCATTATCTTGAGCATTCAAGGTTGCCTTAAAACTACTATTTGAGATGTCAAACGAATTCTCGCACTTTGGATAAAATATCATTCATTTGTGAAATCTTGATAATTAAATGTGAGGGTAAGCTTGAGGAGAAATTGCAATCTTGTTTTATTGGAAAATTAAAGTGCTCACATGACTCTTAAAATGTTTTGAGGTTAAAAGCTATGATTAATATTCCTTTGCTCATAATTGAATATTTCTGTGTTGAAGAGAAAGTATTTAATGATTTTATAAGATCAGGGTGAGCTTGAAAGAAGCAGAAATGTATATATCTTATTTGTTTCTATTGCACACTTTCCTTATAGTTGAGTACTGGATTATTTCCAAAGAAGCAGTGCACATATTGTCTATATTATTTTCTAAATTATCCAATGATTTCCTTAGATTATTTGGAATGAAGTTGCTTTATTCTTCCTATTTTTATTTCATGCTTTCCATTTTTGAAACTTAGTAGGTTTACTTTGAGAGGTTTTGAAAATTGAATCACATTCTTTATTTCCTGAACGATTTGTCAGTTTGAGTGGAATATATATTCCCTTCTCCCCTGGAAAGCTAAGGTAGACTTGTTGTAGGAGTCACTCGACCTAGAAGAGGAGCCAGAGCAGATTCACAGTGTGTTTACTTTGCTTTGAAGATTCCTGTTCCTTTTTCCTGAATGATGCCTTTTTGAATTGTTTTCAAGAGCTTGATTTTTATTCCACAAATCCTTGAGGTCATGTTCTGGCATTTACTGTGCTAGACCTTTAAGTTTACCAACCCAGATTGACAATTTAAATGTTGGTGTAAATCTTTCATTTATACCTCTCGACGCTGATATCATCTACCTTGAAAATAGGAGTGAGTCCCTCCTTGATATCGGAAATGGTGGACATGGTCCCTCTTGAGATTCACTTGTACTATGAGTTACTCAGTTGTCAATGAATTTGAATTGGTGAGAGAGGATGTTGTGATCCCAAGATGGGTTATGGAGTAAAGGAGGTGGACAAACCCCCTAGATTCTCTCCTCGTTGTCTCCATCAAGCCCCTATGTAGTAAATTCCTAGAAAATGCTTCTTTTTCCTGTAATTAAAACACATTAGGCCACATACTTTGACAAACACCTTTTACTCTTCTTACTAAGCATATTATAACCAAAAATGTGAATTAATGTGAGGAAATGATAGTTTTAAGGCTGGAGGATGGCATGATGATCTTCAAAATATACCTATTGATGGGACTCATAATTCATATTTTAGCAATAGAGGGAGTGCAAGAGTTGAAGTTTCCTATTATGATGGAAATCTGAGAATTGATGTGCTCATCAATTGGATTGGGGAAATTGAAAGAAACTTCGAGTATGAAAATGTTCAGGATCCAAATGGGGTGAAATTTGCCATGACGAAGTTGAAGGGTCATTCTGCATTATGGTGGGACATGTTGTAGGTAAACAATGTAAAAAATCAATTAGAAAATATCAATATTTGGAAGAACATGGTTTCGAAGATCAAGGAAAAAATTCTTCCTGTTGATTACCTGCAAAATTTTACAGACAAGTCCAAATCCTAGGACAAAAGGATACCTTTGTTAATGAGTATGTCGAGTAGTTTTTTTTACTGTCATTTTGATCAGATATAAAGGAGCTATAATTTCAAAGAGTCATAAGATATGTTAATGGACTAAAATATTTGATTCAAGATTAAATTATTACACATTATTTCCATACTATGGATGAAGCATATCATATTTTCCTGAAGGTAGAGGAAAAATTGAATAGGAAAACACAACAAAAAGGTAGAGGAAGAGGTTTTAATGGTGGAGGTAAGGCAGGGACTACTAGAGGCAGTGAAAAAGAGAAAGAATCCATTGGTGGCCAAGGTGGTAGAGGTGGAAATATTGTTTGAAGAGGTAGAGGAAGTCTCAGAAGAGGAAAGGGTAAGTATGTAGTTACTTGTTATCACTATGGAGTTGAAGGACATAATAAATCTAAGTGCCCAAAAAAACAAAAGTCAGGGAGAAAAGGTGAAGCTAGAATACAAGTTACAAAAGTCGATGAAGCTTCTGTTGTTTGAGAAAATGTGACTGTGCTTAAAAAATAATAAGGAGAAAATTTGATGTTTTATAGAGTACTGCTCAAGATTGAGAGGAAGATAGTGGAAGAACTATAACAAAGAAGGAAAATTTTCAAAACTAAGGGTAAGGTCCAAGGAAAATGTTGTAAATTGGCCATAGATGGTTGAAGTATATAGAATTTAGTGTCCACTAAATTCATGGACAAGTTGAAACTAAAGAGTATAGTCCATCCAAACCCTTATAAATTCTCATGGTTAAAAAAGGGACAACAAGTGGTTGTGATTGAGCAGTGCATGTTGAATTTTCGAATCGATAGCCTTTAGGAGAAAGTAATATGTGATGTGGTTAATATGGATGCATGCCATATATTGTTGGGAAGCTCATGGTTATTTGATAGTAAAGCTCACCATGATGGTCAAGAAAATAAATATGAGTTCAGGAAGGATGGTCAAAGATACAAACTCATCCCAATGTTGGAAAATATAGTTTTAACAACAAGACATTGTGGAAATACCAACATGTGTAACAAAAAGATCATGAGTTCAGGAAGGATGGTCAGAGATACAAACTCGCCCCAATGTTGGAAAATACAGTTGTAACAACAAGACATTATGGAATTACCAACATGTGTAACAACAAGATCATGATATGTTCAGCCAAGGAGCTTGTGCATGAGAAGTGAAGGTTGAAATTTTGTTTAGTAATGATTCCAAAGGCATTCCCAGAGGAAGTGAAGTTAGAAACCATCCTACCAGAAATCAAATCCTTATTATATGAATTCAAGAAGATTATTGTTGATGAATGGAGAAAGGGTCTACCTCTCGCGTGAAGTATTTCTCATCATATTGACTTGATTCCAGGATTGAGATTACCAAACAAGGCACCTTACAAGAAGGCTGCAACAAAGAATGAGGAAGTAACTAAGTAGGTACAAGAGATGCTTGATAGAGGACTGATAAGAGAAAGTTTGATTCCATGTGCTACATCAGCAATATTGAATCCAAAGACGACAAGTGAAGGGAGGACGTGCATAGATTCTAGAGCCATTGATAAGATAACCATCAAGTACCAATTTCCCTTTCCAAGAATGGAGGATATTATGGATTGTTTGAGTGGGGTTGCATATTTCACTAAGATAGACTTGAAGAGTGGTTATCATGAAATCTAGACTAGGGAAGGTGATTTGTGGAAGACTTCTTTCAAAATGAAGGATGGACTATTTGAATGTTTTAGTTTTGCCATTTGGATGGACTAATACCCCTATCAAATTCATGAGGTTCACGAATGACGTCTTGAAACTATTCCTTTGGAAATTTGTTTTATTGTACTTGGATGACATTTTAGTTTTCAACAAAACCAAAGAGGAGCACTTAGAGCATGTAAGGCAAGTGTCACAGTGGTTGAAGGAAGAGAAACGGTTGATCAACTTGAAGAAATGTAAATTCATGTAGGATGAGTTAGTGTACTTGGGGTTGGTGATTTCCAAGGAAGGTGTGAAGATGGATTTTGAAAAGGTGAGGGCTATTTTGGATTAGCCAACACCTCAATCTACTTTCGAGGTGAGTGAATTTCATGGATTCACAAGATTCTACTAGATATTCATTAGTAATTTCAGCCACGTTTGTGTACCTCTTAATGAGATCATGAAGAAGGGGAATTTTAAATGGACAGTAGTAGCAGGGAAAGCATTTTCAGATCTAAAAAGGAAGGTGAAAAGGAAACTTGTTTTTGTGCTTCTAGACTTTAATAAAATATTCCAAGTTGACTATGATGCATGTGGGACAACAACTGGAGAAATTTTGAGTCAAGAAGGAAAACCAATAACATTCCTTAATGAGAATTTGAATGATTCCAAGGAGAGGTATTTCATACATGATCATGAATTTTATTCTATTTTGTAGGCCTTGAAGAAGTGGAGACATTATTTGCTGCGCAAGGAATTTGTCTTGTTTACTGATGACAAGGCATTAAAATATATCAACATTCAAGGTAAGTTGAACCAAAGACATTCTAAATGGGTTGATTTTTTGCAAAGTTACACATTTGTTTTGAAGCGTAGGTCTAGAGAGTCAAACAAAGTTGTGGATGCCTTGAGTGAGTGTTGTTACTCAACACTTTATCAATAGAAGTGGTAGGTTTATAAAGCATGAAGGATTATATCTGGAAGATCTTGATTTTGGAGAAGCTTGGAAAAATTGTAAAGAACCTTGGAGTGTGGACAAAACCATGTTCTTGGAATACCATATCCAGGAAAGTTTTTATTTAAAAATTAGCAATTGTGCATTCCTTAGGGTTCAATGAGGTTGAATCTTATCAAGTAGCTATATGGTGGAGGCCTAGGTGGACATTTTGGCATGGATAAGACTACAACGTTGGTAAAGGAGATGTATTTTTGGATTAGCATAAAAAAGGATGTCAAAAATATTGTTAAGTGTTGTAGAGTTTTCCAACTAGCCAAGGGTAGAAGTAAAAATATTGGGTTGTATTCTCCATTGTCGATACCAGAAAGGCTTGGGGAAGATGTGATTATGGAATTTTTTTTGAGGTTTCCAAGGGTGTAGAGGAAGCATGATTCAGTGATGGTTGTTGTATATATATTTTCAAAGATGACATATTTCATAGCATGCAAGAGGACAAGTGATGCTACTAAAGTAGTTGTTTTATTCTTCAAAGGCGTAGTGAGACTTCATGGGTTTCCAAGAACCATTACTTCAAATCAAGCTACAATATTTCTGGGTCACTTTTGGAGGATGTTGTTTAGGAATATGGGAACTAAATTGTTATACAATTCAACCTATAATGCACCAATACATGGACAGAATTAAGTAGTGAACAAGAATCTTTGGAATTGGTTGAGAAGTTTGAGTGGTGAAAATCCCAACCAATGTGATGTGGTCTTGACGCAACCAAATTTTGCATACAATGACTTGGTGAATAGATCCACTAGTAGAAGTCCATTTTAGATTGTTTATGGGTGGTCCTAGAAGGGTATTCTGGACTTTATCTATTTACCATATTTGGGGGAAAGGAAGAGTGTTGATGCAAGTGATTTTGTAGACAACATGCAACTTATACACAAACATGTCAAGAAAATATTGCAACAAAATAATGACAAGTATAAGGAGAAGGCATATTTGAAAAGAAGAGAAAATGTTTTTTCTGAAGGAGTGTTGGTAATGGTGCATTTGAAGAGATATATATTTCCGATGGGTACCTACAATAAGTTAAATATAATAAAATAGGCTTGTGAAGAATTCTTCGAGAAAAATCTGAAAAATGCCTACAAGCTGGAGCTACCGAGAGACTTGGATATCTATTTGATATTCAATCTAGCTCATCTATACAGGTTTTTTGAAGGAGAGAGTAGTGAAGTGATAAGTATGCCTACTAAGTGGAAGAAATAGTTAGCAGAAAAACCTGTCAAAGAAGTGGAAGAAGTTTAGGCCACTAAGGATGGAAAGAAGACTTGCTATAGGGAGTATCTAGAGTATTTGGTCAAATGGAGATACATAGGATCTGGAGATATGTTGTGGGTGACTAAGAAAGAGCTAGCAAACCTATAGGGGACTTCAATATCTAAAGGAAATACCACATTAGTTGGTATCTCATATTTTTATTATGAAAGGGTGTCTGATGCAAGAGTGTTTTTCGCCTCGGGAAATCCTCATCAACCAAAAACAAGTTTCTATTGAGTTTGTAATAAATGTTTTTACTCACATATATTTTAAGGTTATTGATACACTTATTATTTTAGTTGTTGGTACACCCAGCTGGCAGTTTCTGGTACTCCTGTAACTAGATTTGTTCAAAGCGACAACTACTTTGGAGTTGCTGACACTTCCAAGATCACATGGAGATACTCTTGCTGCATGGAGTTGCTGACACATCAAAATTGGCAGGTGCTTAGCTACATTACTACAAGAAAAACCCTACTAGACACACTAATATAATGAGACATAAGTTACAAATTTGTTTTTTCTGTGTGTTGAGAGGAGGTTAATTGGTTCAATTTTGGAAGATTAAGAGGTTGGCAACCGGGGAAGCGATTTGTTTCAGTGGGATATGAATAGGCCAACAATGTGAGGATAAATGGTGGGAAAGAGAAAATGGAATTTTTTTAGCATTCAGGCTTTGCTTATACCTCTCATCTTTTAGACGTTTTCATTATGGGACTATTGGTGTTGGTCGTTGTTGCATGATTTTCATAGAGTGTGACTAGCTATTGTACGAGTCAGGAATGTGTCTAGTTGTCGTGTAATAATGTAATAAATTCAAGCGCTTTGACATAGTTGTTCTCTAATATGAGTTCTTGTCTATAACAACACATTTGAATGAATACAAACTTATTTGAAATCCTTTCTATTTTTCCGTGGGTAGACTCAAATTACTCTCTCTATTGTGCTCTATGATTTTTTCATTTGAATTAGTTAATTTAGTAGCAAAACTCCAATGGTTTGGGTTGTGTGCTCTGTAACAACAATCCATATTTTGTAGCTGTTGTGAAAGCTACAAAACCTAGACTGCATCACATTCTTATGCCATTGGTAAGATATATAAATGTAGAATAATGTTATGGGACCTAGTGCAAGTTAGAGTTACTAGAATCCAAAAAAAATAATTAAGTTCCTCAAACTCCCTTCTAAGGGTTTTAAGCCCTAGTTATACAAACTACGACCAACAAGTAAAAATGGTCCTATGAGATTACTCCAATTTTTCCACTCTCAAAACATCAATATGGATGAAAATTAATTCAATTATCCAATCCATATTATTATGACCAAATTCATTATGGAATCCACCCTAGTTGTTATCTACTGAAATCCTCCTTAATCACCTCACCCATAAAATGCATATACTATTGAAATATCATAATCAACTTTTGTATCTAATTACAAGCATATGATACTTTAAAACTCTAATAAATATCTCCCGTAAGACATGATATAATAGAATACCAAAGTGAATACAAGAAATAAATGGTCACACCATTGATTATACAACTTAAAAAATTCCAGTGCACTGTAAATCTAGAAACCCTATTGCATATAAGATATCCAAGAATATGATAGAGAATATCCTTTAATTTATTAATATTAAAACCCTTAAGTTAGGGTAAAATATTACAATTGATCCTTTTATGGATGGATTCCACTCTTGTTCAATTTAGTATTCAAGGGGAAAATGTCATGATGATCTATGCTCCAAATATAATAGACTTCTACACCCTTCATAAGGAGAACACTATTATAGCTCAAAGTGTCACCTCCTTGGGTTCATTAGAGAAGAACAACATCTTAACACTTGAGATTCAGAAATTGGTCCATGGAAGCTTAAGAAAAATTCATGTTTTATGACTTTAATACTCCCCTGACACTAGTAGATTGAACCTCTAGGCTCAACAAGTCTCCAAATTTGTTGATAAGGCAAACTAGAAGGCTACAAATGCTTCATTTGTATTGAAAAAGGGAATTAAAGTGGCAGTGTGAATGGATAAGGAAAAACAAGGTCAAAGTTGATCACTTTTCATGGATAAGGATGAAAGGACCATATCATACATGGTTAAAAAGTTTCTAGCTTCAATGAGATCACTCAAAGAAATATATAAAATCATTTCCATCCATGGAAAAAAGAAGGAAAATTTTGTGTAATGAAGTGCTGCGAAAATGCGGACCTACGGGCTTCCTTATGATAAGCCATGGAAATAGTTCACCTTAAAGATGATCTATGTGAGAGGGAGAATGTGCACCAAGGTTCTGAAAGAGCAACGAGTATACACCATAATGAAGGAAAATTTTAGGGGCTAATATTAGCCCATGGGCTAATTTTCTATACTTTTTCCAAAATTTTTTTTGTTAATTTCCATTTTTTTTGTAAAAATGGTTTGCCCAAATTTTATAGAATGAAATTATTTTACCCTAAAAATTTCCAAAAAATTATATATAGACTATATAAAAATATTATAAATTTGAATATTTTTACAAAAATATCTCCAAACATTTTATAGATTTCATATTATGGACTAGTGGGATTTGCCAAGGTTTCTAAACTTTAAGATAAATTTCCATCCTTAAAATTTTCCCTAACCATAATTATGGTATAAGATAAGAACTTGATTATTTCCCCCACTAAATTGATGTCTTTCTATTTGGTTTATGTTGATGTATTTGAATTTGTTTATGTGCTAATGCTAATGGGTATTGTAGGGAGTTGGATTTGGTGGATTATTATCTATGTGCAAGTATTCAACACAAGGAAATTAGGAGAAAATATCTCTTAAGGACTTTCCAACTGACCACTATAAACATCTGCCTTCCAATTGAAGGTGAACCATACTCTTTCCTCTCGCTATTTCGTTTATTTTCATATGCATGTGTGTGGGATTCATTGATTTTGAATCATACTATTTGGAAAAATCCTATGTAGGACTGTTGGTGTAAATTAACCTATTAATGTAGGAAAAATTTATGTAAACATAATTGATAACTCCAATGGGGATATCCCAGTGGGTCATTTTTTGTAGCTTTTGTTTGATTGTCTAACAACTTTTGTTTAACTTTCTTAGTGTTGTATAGTGATTAGGATTTGTAGGACAACTTGTATCTGAATCCCCTATGCCTAGACATTCAAATCTAGGATATATCCTTTCAATTCTCCTCTGCAAAGCTAATGGACTATTGTTTACCCTAACAATTCTCTAGTTTATTTTGTTACAAAGCATTGTTGGCATTTCAATGCTTAGTTTTTTTATAAGAGAGAATTAATGTCTCCATCCATGGGTTTTGAAAGGTTTATATTGTAGTTTCTCTAGTTTTTTTGCATGCATTTCTGCCTATTTGTGTTTAATATTCATATATGTATTATTGCATCTTTTTGCTTTTGTGTTTAAAACTCTCAGGTCTACCTCAAATAAGTGGATTTTCCTTAATTTTTAGGGATTTGAATCATGTTGGGTTGGATTCATGACAAAGAGATCGGTAGATAGATACCTCTTTGCCACCATTGTCTTGTAACCCTTCACTTTTATGTCTTCTTATGTGTGTGAGTAAATCATTGAATACTTTATTTGAATGCATTCTTGCTTTCCATTAGGGTTTTGTTTTTTAGTGTGTTTTCTTTTTGTTTCCTTTTGCTTTTTTATTTCATTTTTAATCTAATTTGTGCTTTGTGTCTGAGTGATAAATAAGAGGGCTCTAAGGACTATATTCATACTTTCATTTGAAAACAAACCTTCCCATAAATAAGTTTCATCAAAGCAAAAATACTACATAAGAATATTTTGCAGAACTTTATTTGGACAAAAGTCATAAAACCATTAAAGTTGCACACAATTTATGCTTGGATTTTTTTTGACAAAAAACACATGTAATTTTATTCATCATGAAAGAAAGAAGAAAAATATATTTTGCATATGCTGAAATAATTATGATATATGCACCTCACGAAATTTGATCTAAAGAGAAATAATTGTAACAAATTTCAAGATAAGAAATGTGAAGTTAAGTGTGATAAGAATCTCTTGACTTCTCTTTTTTTCCTTTCTTTTCTTGCACTTTCTACAATCCCTCTGAATTAGGTTCAACGAGAACCATTTCCAATTCTCTTCATGTTTCCTTTGGTGGTAGTTCTTTGTATGTGTCTGAATTCCCATAAACATGTGCTCTTTTTGTGCCTCCCATCCCACTTTCTATATGTGCCTACTCAACCTATGGTTTTGATGACAGTGGTTTGTGAACTTCGATCTCATTCTGTAGGGGATAATTATTTTCATTTTGGTTTTATGCTTACTCTTTTGCCTTGATTGGAGGTTTCTCCATGGTATTTTATACTTCTTCAAAGAAATGGGGATATGAGGGCTAACATCCTTTTGTTTTGTGGGCTTGACATTTTTTTTTTTGGGATCCTTTTTGCATGTGTAAATGTGTTATGCAAATGACCTATTTAGTAGCATGTACGACATCAAAATTCTATGTTATCATAATCTACTTCTTGGTTCTAATGAACTTTTTTATGTACCAATTGAATGTGATCAGGTATATCTTTACTAAGGTCTATTTCTACAAAGATTCGAGAAAAGGTAAAATGACCTTTCCCTATTCTTTCGAGTTCCATCTTTTTAAATTTCCTATAGTGTTTCTAATTTCCTGTAGAACTTTATGATGCCAGAATGGGAGAGGTAGATTTGGTAGCCACACCCTAACTAACATTGTGGCCACCATTTTAGTGGCATAAAAATTTAGAAACCAAAAGTGTAATAAAGAGCCCATCTCTTCCCCAAAAAGTAGGGCCCCTCATGGAGGACGTTCTCCATATATTCCTGAATATTAAATTGGGCAATAAAAAAACCTTCAGAGCGTAAATAAATATAATAGTTTGGGGTCTAGGAATAAAATAACCATTAATGTAAAGCATTAGATTTAGAATAGAAACCATTGAACCTACATATTACACCCTTGGATTGAAGAGCATAAAAAATGTGTTTACCTTGGGGAGGTTTACCTCCATAGGACGTGTTTGATTCATTTTTTCCACAATATAGGTTCTTGGGTTGTTTTTAGGATGTTCTACGGGGAAATAAGATTTTCCTTGCACCACATCCTTGCAAGAAGTTGATCCACTTTATATATTGGGTCCTAGAACTCCACCACACAACCTCAAATTCAATGCTATGGTTGAGTTCCTTATGATGTACTAGCCTTCAACCTCGGAGGAGTCCTAAAGCATATTCCTTTCATATAGTAAGATTTGAAAAATGACATGGATGCCCCACCTACTCTCTATGCTCTACATAAAATTATTGATAGATTATGAACTCCTTATCCAGAAAAGGGAGGATTTCCACTTACATTCTTAATGAAAATATGAAAAATATTGTCCCTTCTTATCTTGTGGTTCAAAATGCTCAGACCAGCTAGAGTGATTGAGCCCACAAGAGAACTAATCATCATGTGCCACAGGAGAACTAATCATCCTATTCCACAGTCGCCACGGAGAACTAATCCTCTTGGCCCATAGGAGAACTAATCATCTTGTCCTATAGTCGCCACGACATGTCACAAGGGAAGGCTAAACCTTTCACCCTGTACATAGTGCACCACCAGGGGATGGTGAGTCGCCCTGTGGTCGCATGTTGCACCAAGAAGTAACCCGTGCCCCCTGGAGCTCCCAAAGCTCAATACATCATACTTGACCCTCATAAGAGGGTCTCTCAACGACACCAATTCGTTCTCAGAAAGTCAAGAATTTGACCTTTCCCAGGGGCTTTATCAAAATTTCGGTGACTTGTTCATCTGTACCAATATGTTGGAGTCTTATTGCTCCCTACTGCACCATATCCCGAATATAGTGGTACCTGATATCTATATTCTTGGAGCGATCATGAAATACGGGACTCTCTGATAAACAAATCTTGCTCTGGCTGTCACATACAATCATGGTGGTATCCAATGTAAATCCAAACAACTCATTGAAAAGCTTTCATAACGAGACCACCTCATAGGAGGCCATACTAGCAGCAATGTATTCTACCTCGGTGGTGCTCAAAGTGACCGAATTCTGCTTCCTACTCATCTAGGATATCAAGGCAGATCCCAAAGAGAAACAACACCCAGAAGTTCTCTTTCGGTCCACCACACTGACTGCCCAATCAACATTGGTATATCCAAGTAGTCTCACATCTTTGGAAATGTATCTAAACCCTTGAGTGATTGTGCCATGAAGATATCTCAACATATTCCTGGCACAAATCCAATGTGTGTGGTGAGGCTCAACCATATGTTGACTCAACGTGTTGATTGCAAAGCATATATCCAGATGGCAGTTCACCAAGAACATCAATGCTTCGACGAGTTGATGATACTCGGTAGCATTTTGTAAAATAGGTCTGGTAGCACTAACGCTTAACTTCTTGAAGTCAAGCTCCATCGGGGTAGTCACGGGCTTGTAGTCCACCATACCAAATCTCTCCAATATTTTCACCACATATTTTCCCTAAGATAGGAAAATCTCCCTTGGTTTCTGGCAAACTTCCAGTCCTAGGAAATAGTGCATCAGTCCTAGGTCTTTCATCTCGAATTCAGAGGCCAACTCCCTCTTACATTTGAGAATGAGAGGGTCTACACCTGTTAGAAAGAGGTTGTCAATGTACAACACCACTATGCTAGGTTTTTCATCTTGAACCTTAAAGTAAAGGTTAGGGTCAGCTTCACTCCTAGTGAATCCCAGCTTGATCAGGTAGCTATCGATCCTCTCATGCCATGCTTGGGGTGCCTGATTTAGCCCATAGAGGGCTTTCTTTAATCTGCACACGTGATATTCTTGATCATGAATCTCAAATCCTTCAGGTTGCTCCACATAGACCTGCTCTTTTATCGAACCATGCAAGAACATGGTCTTCACATCCATCTGATGGAGGTTCCATCCTTGTGAAGCAGCAAGGGCTATGATCGAGTGATTGGTGGTATATCAGGCAACAGGTGCAAATATCTCGCCATTGTCTATACCTTCCTCCTGAGAGAAGCCATGAGCGACAAAACGAGCCTTATGCTTTTCTGCACTTCCATCAACTGCATGCTTTATCTTGTAAAGCCATTTCGAAGTGACAACTACTTTGTCTTGGGGTTTGGGGACCACATTCTAGACATCATTTTTCATGATGGACTCATATTCCTTAGTCATAACATCCTTCCATACTTGATGCTTGACAATTTTTGCAAATGACGAAGGCTGATTTTGGATGATTGTGTTCATGATGGTCAGGTATCCCTGATACCTGGTCGGCTTCTTACTTTCCCAGAAGGTTCCCCTGGGTGCAACATGCCCTTCAGCATCATCAAGTGTCCCCCTTAGCCATGAAGGCCTCTTGCTAGAAGAGGAAGGCTCTTGTGGAGGGGGATCAATAGGATCCATAGGTTCTTCCACATCGGGCATCCTCTCATCTTCCGTTTCCTTTGGTTCCCTGGTGTCAGCTTCTTTAGATCTCCTTTGAGTAGGAAGATTGTCAACTTTGCTAAGAGCCATATCTTCGTCAAAGGTGACATCATGGCTAATCTCAATTTCCATTTGACTAGCCACATAGATTCTATAGCCCTTAGTGTTTTTGCTATAGCCCACGATGATTCCTTTCTTTCCATATGCACCCAATTTATTCCTCTTCTCCTTTGACACATGAAAGTATACCAGACTTCCAAAAATTCTAAAATGAGATACATTAGGTTTCTTACCAGTGAACATCTCTTCAGGAGTCTTGGAACCCAATGCTTGATGAGGGCATTAGTTTTGCACATATACAGTGGTATTCGCAGCTCCAGCCCATAGAAACTGCAGAAGTCTTTGATCATGAAGCATAGAACGGACAGCTTCCACAATCACACGATTCTTCCTTTCCGCCACACCATTATGCTTAGGAGTATATGGTGTTGTAGTCTCTCTCTTAATGCCAGCTTCTTTGTAAAAGTCATGGAACTCATTGGATTCATACTTAGTCCCCTTATCAGTCCTTAATATCTTGATTTTCTTTTCGGTTTGATTCTCGATCAAGGCTTTGAGATGACGAAACCAAGTGACCACTTCATCCTTCTTTTTCAAGAATTATATCCAAGTCTTGCGAGAATAGTCATTTGTAAAAGTGAGGTAATAAAAGTATCCTCCCAAGGAGTTCACAAGCATCATACCATATATGTCTGAGTGAATCAAATGCAATATATCAAAGGTATTGCTTAGGCTTGAGGGGAATGGTCCCCTTTTGAGCTTCCCTTCAGCACATCCCAAACATACACCTTCTTGCTCTACTTGGAACTCGGGAATCCTTATCACCATTTGTCTTGCATTGGGTAGAGCTTAATAATGAAGGTGAGAAAACCTCTGATGCCATAGTTTGGACTAAAGTGATGCGTCACAAGACATGACACCCAATGGACTTCCTCCGACCTGATATAATGAATCAACTTGAAACCCTGGATTCTTTTAAATTATGTTTCCATACAAACACCTTGCCATCAATGAAGGTTACCTTGTAGCCTTTGTCCTCCATTGTCGAAACAGACACCAAGTTCTTTTTGAGATCAGGTACATATAGGAATTCTTGCAAATGGATTGTATTACCCTAATTCAATTGAAGAGTGACATTCACTATGTCTTTCATGGGATATTTTGCACTGTCCCCAAGAAAAATTTCCAGGTTGGTCTCGTTCTCTATCAGATTAGAGAGAGCTTCTTTGAAACTAGTGAAGTGTCTTGAGGCACCACTATAAAAAATCCAATTTCCTAGCATGTTCGTGGGAGCAGTAGTAGAGAGGGCTGCTGGTAGACAATATTCATCTTGCTTATTGTTAATAATGTTAGATTCATACCTAGAGTTTCTTGCCTTCTTGAAGGGTTGTCCTCTTCCTTGATTTCCGGCATTTATTTTGGTTGGCTAGTTGGGGCCTGACCCAGGTTTGGAGTTACTTAGCCAAACAAATCTCTTTACTACTGGTCCTTTTAGCAACATTTCGTGGAGCACAGATAGAGGTCTCACCCGAAGTAGTATGGGGGGGTGTTAGAACCAGGTTTCCGCACCCTTGAGATGTCTAAGGGGTTGATTTGGTCGAACTCTTGGTCCCTTCGGGCAGGTTACTTTGTAGTTCCCTGGCCTTCGTGCCCTGATATAATTGCCTTCACATAGCCCTAGGGGTTTTGGGGCTTTCGCACTGCTGAAGTAGCACTTTGCGCTATTTCCCTAAGTCACACCTGATATCTTACCTATCTTCCTACACCAGTTAGTTATCTTTGGGTAAATAGAAGCCTTGTGATATATTTATTTATACAACACACATATATAGGTTCGCGCAGCGAATAAACAATACACTTGAAATTTATACCCAATAACAAATTAAATAGGAAAATATACACAAAAATATGGTAAACGTCTCTTTATTAATTCTTCCAATGGTTACAGACTCGACCTGACCTGCACACTCAGCTGCAAGGGTCCGTGCACTTAGCTACGGACTACTAGGCCTCTGCACACTTAGCTGCAGAGCCTTCTCCTACTCTATGACCCAAAAACACATTTTACACTTCCACTCAGTCTCTTAGACTCATCATACTTCTTTTCTTTCTATTAGCTATGTGCTATCTTCTACACTTAGAGCCTCGCTCTATTTATATAATTCCATGGCCCACGGACCATGGGTAGGTCTATCAAGCTGAAATTACATTAAAAAAACAAGGGCGAACAACGCTATGACTCTATTATGACTTCACGCTCCGCGCCCACAATTCGTGGAGCTTTTACAAAGGACTTGGTCAAAACTTGGGTTTTACGCCCCAAAACATGCCTTGGTGGGGATTCCATGCCCAACATGCCGCCAACACAAACATCATGACTCACCCTCAAGTCACTCTGTCGGCATGGAGATCTTTGCATGGAGTCCCTCCAGCTCTATTCAAACTGTTGCAATGTCGGTAGCACACTGAGCGGATGCCTGCTAGATCTCTTGCATGAATTGTTCCAGGACTGCAGTGTCAGAACTGCTTCCGTGCATCTATTCCTGTATCCCCTGCATTTGTTTATAGTCCCGCACATTTTTCCGAATACTTGGAGTGCGATGATTGTGATTATGTCGGCTAGTTAGATAGCTAGGCCACTCGTGTAGGGCTTCAATCGACTGCCATTCACTTTGCCTGGGAAATGCTCTCCATTTATCTTTACCAGTTGTATCGCACCTTCATCTATAACCTCCTTAACAAGGTATGGTCCCAGCCAATGCATTCTGAACTTTCCCCGTAATTTATCAAACTTATTGTCGTATAGCAGCAGTAAATCATTTACCTTGAAGGTGCGCAACTTAATCTGGCGATCGTGCTAGGTCTTCTTGCACTGCTTTTTTACTTGTTGATGGAAGCCAGCTAGGAACCGTTCCTCTTCAAGTTCTTCCAACTACGCGAGCCACTCTTCTAGAGCTTCGTGGTCTGTCATACCTGTGAGTGTTGCTATGCGTAGACTAGGCACAATATACTCCATTGGCATGACAACTTCCATGCCATAAACCAACAGAAGAGGTGTTTGTCCTGTTAGTTTCTTGCACATTGTCCTATAAGCCCATAGTACTGTAGGTACGCACAGGTCACAATCACTCCACTGTGTGTTGCATAATTTGGTTAGCGCAATCTCTAGTGTTTTGTTGAATACTTCTACTGTCCCATTAACTTGTGGGTGATACGGTGTGCTTTTTTGATGATACGCCTGAAACTCTTTTGTTAGCGTGCTCATGGTTTCATTCCGGAAATGAGTACCACAATTGCTCATCAAGATTTTCGGACATCTAAATCGATTCAACACATGTTCAAACAAAAACTTCACAACCATGGTGGTTGTGTAGTCTTTGACCGGCTATGCTTTTGCCCAACGAGTCAAGTACTATGTCACGGTGATAATGTATCTCGTGCCCATCTTTCCCTGCAATTAGATAGTTCCTACAAATTCGATTGCTCACTTTTTGAAGGGCTACAACGTCATTTGTGGATTCAAAGGCATCTTGTCCCTCTGCGATGGTTCACCTATTCTTTGACATATATCACAAACCTTACAGTGTGCTTTTGAATCCTCATGAAGGGTTGGCCTCCACAACCCTGTGCGGAGAATATTTTGCGCGGTCGCTTGCCCTGCATAGTGGCCTCCTGCAATGTCCCCATGCAATTTCATGAGGATTCTACTTCGTTTGAATTTAGGTACATACATTTGCAGTATTTCATCATTGCCCATCTTATATAGGTGCCCCACGATGACAAAAAATCAATTGCGCGCACCACCAGTTCCTTCTTCTGCTGGACGGAGTATTCTTTTGGTTTAGTCCCCATTGTCAGAAATTGGATTATATCTTCAAAGTGGTCATCTGCTATGCACACGGTAAAGAGTTTCACATCAGGTAATCCTTCCTCCAAATTAGTAGGTTCCTCACCCGTTTCAATTCACGGCGAGTGATCTAGTCTTGCGTTCAGGCATCCAGGCTTCACAACGACCTCAAAATCATATTCTTGGAACAATAAGAGCCATATGCATATGCGCCCCCGCAACACAGGCTTATTGACCAAGTATTTTAGTGCGGAATGGTCTGTATACATCTTGAAGTGTCCCCTTAGCAAATAGTACCTGTATTTTTGAAGTGCATACGCCATAGCCAACCCCTTGCATTTAGTTTTGGAATATTTCTTTTCTGCTTTAGACAACCTCCGACTCGCGAATGCGATAGGGTGATCCCAGCCCTCTCCACCCTCCTATGTTACTACCGCTCCCAGTGCTATACATGATGCGTCAACATGGACATGAAACTCCACATCCCATTTTGGGAAGACCAGGATTGGTGCGGAGGCCAATTTCTCTTTTAGTACATCCAGGCTCTTCATGTAATCATCATTCTAGCAGAACGTGACATCCTTTTTCAATAGTTTCTCCATTGGCACAGTGATCTGGGCATAGCTTTTGATGAACTTCCTATAGTACCCCATATGTCCCAGGGTAGTGCGTAGCTGTTTAACACTTCACAGTGCTTCCAAATTTAGAATCACTGCAATCTTTGTGGTGTCTACCATTAGTCCCTGTTTGCAGACCACATGTCCCAACAGGTTCCCAAAAGGAATGAGGAACGTACACTTCCTGAGGTTCAGAGCGGTTTGATGTTGTCGGCAAGTATCCAGCGTCAAGTGTAAGCTCGCTACATTGTTATTAACCAATCCTAATATAGTCCAATCATCCAGATAGACCTCTAGGAATTTGTGGATAAATTCTTTGAATGCTACAACAACTATGCGCGAAAAGATGGCCAACGCGTTCTTCAACCCAAACGGCATAACAGTGTATTGAAAGTAGCCCCACTAAGTTGCAAAGGTGGTCATGCTCCTGTCTTCTGGCATGATTTTGATCTCGTGGTATCTTGAGAACCCATCAGTAAAAGAATATGCTTCTTGCCCGCCGACATTTTCCAATACTTCATTTGTGAACGGAGTTGGGAATGGGTTGTGCACACATGCATCATTCAATTTCCTGAGGTCCACACATATTCTTATCTCACCCTTCTGCTTCTTTTCCTGCACTACGATAGAGCTCACCTAGTCGGATTCTTCCAACTGCAAGCATTTTGTCTAGTTCTACGCAGACCTTTTCCTTGTATTTCGGATTCAAGCGATAAGGCCTCTTCTCTACTGGCTTCACATCAGGTTCTAAGGTGATCTTCATCATCCCTAAATCGCCAACAATCCCCTTTAAGTCCGTGACTTTGGTGGGAATAAGTCTTGGTACTCGTGGAGTAACTTAGTGACCTTATCCACCATCGCGTCATCCCAGTAGTATCCTTCATACCAATGTTCAACTACTTTGTCTTTACTAGCGCAGTTATGTGAGGGTCTTCAATTAATGGCCCTTGAACCTCGCGATAGCCTTTCGTTTATGGAATGTTAACTTTTCGGGGATTTTTCTCATCTTCTTCAGTATTCACGTTGTAACACTCCAGCGCGTAGCTCAGCTAGGTCGCCCATTCATGCTGAAGCACTTCCATTGGCTCCTGGGGTATTTTAAAGATATCTTCTTTTACTTCTTGTAGCGCATCATGAACAGTATCCCACCAATGATCCTCAAATGTGAAGGTTAACGGGAATCCTTCACGCAAGATATCCCATTCACTCGTTCCATCGCGGAGCACCGTCTCTATATACTAGTTCATGGGTATAATATACAGGGTATGACAGAACAAGTGCACCCACTTAGGTTGTGGCTCTTCCCCATAGACTTTTGTCCATTTCGCGAGTTGTGCGTGTGGATCATCCCGCTTGTCATACTTGTCTTTTAACCGCATCTGAGACTTTCCAAACTGCATGCGCATCATCCTTTTACATTCACGCCAATCCTCGAAGCTCCTTGGGTGTGCACCCCACCATCTTGCAGGCGTAGCACGCAGTACCCATTTCAAAGCTTCGAAATGTTGTTGTTCTGACACTTCTCTTTCAAATATGTTCAGGAAGTCATCCACCTCACTTAACCCATCATACATAGGTAGATCCCTTACCTTCGTCGATACATAGTGCAGCAATTTTGTCATAATGTTATAGTTTAGTGTGGTTACCTCGTGTAACTAGTTTTTCCATTGTTCTATCTCTTCATCAGAATCTGATGTGCAGGAGCTTTCGTTCTCCCATGAGATTCGTCCATCCATGGTCAGATTCTCCCAGTCTTGCTCTCGTGCGGTTATCTTGTAGATGCAGTCTAAGTCGTCATCGCTGTCGTAGTCGTGCACCGGCTCCGTGTAGCGTGATCCTTCTATAGGCTCCAAAGGTACAACTATGCGTAGAGATTTTTTCTCAAAAATCACCTTTTGCTTCTTCAGATTTATCGCTCCAGTCATGTCGGTGGCCCAATCTATTCCTAATAGTGTGGGGTAGGGATTGCTACCATCAACAATATCTATCACTTCGAAATCTGCTAGTGCACTTGCTCCTTCAATATCTACTGTGATTCCCTGCAGTCTCCCCATATCTAGGATATTTTGTTGGTTCACCATTCACAGTTGGATAGGAGACCATTGCAACATATGCCTTCCCATGCGCTCCCAGGTCTGCTTTGGCAGGATGTTTGCATTTGACTCTTGGTCCAGAATCACTTGGTCCATCTCATATTCTCCAATCTGTGTGGTCAATATCATCTCCCTTCCTTTTCACGTCGTATGATTTCCGAGCTTCCAGACTATGCGCAGTTCTCTTAGCATGGTCCCAATGCATCTATTTATGAGTTCCTGTAGCCCCTTTACAGCCTTGCTATTGCGTAGTAGCTTCATGCATGTTTCTGATAACATTTTGAGCATCGATGGGTCCATTTCTAGCTCTGGTCTATCTTTGCTTCCTAAAGTGGAGGCATCAACGAAGCTCTTCTTGGCTTCCATGAAGGTTTTCTTAGCACACTCCAAATCAAACTCTGGTTCCTTCATTGGAGCCTTGTGAACCCAAGAACTTTCTTTGAGCTACTTGCCTTTGTCATCCCCTGTCGTAATTCCACTTCAGAGCACAATATTTACATTAGGGTCTTCCTCGTGCAGCTCAGACATCATCATTAGCAGGTTTTGAGTCAGGGGAGGTTGGAGTGCTCTTTTATCACGCAACCTTGCTATTAGTGTGGGACAATCCTCTATCTTGTGATTAAGCAATAAATAATACAAGCATGATGGTCATGTTGGATTTGTACAGTCACAAACTTAATGTCTTGGCCCTCCCCAATTGTAACATATAAGCTGTCCACGACCTCTTCCTGGTCCTCCTCCACCTCGGCCTCGTGCGCGCCCATGAAATCCGGTTCACGCCATCCCTGCATTCTGGTCAAGGGCCTGCGTTTCGGCCTGAACTCTATAGGTAAGAGTGTGATCCATCATCAGCTCATAACTTCTACAAGTGTGCTCATCATGTCCCACTGATCTATAGAAATTACAGAACAACTATTGTGAATTCTTCGTTTACTTTTGTAATAGATGGCAGTTATTTGTAGCATGCTTTCCTCTTACCTGACAAATCACAGACCATGATGCGGGCACCGCGCTTGGTCCTGTTGGTGCCTCCAGTCTCAATGGCATTGGTCCTCCTCCCACAAGGTAATTCACGAACACCAGGCTATGGTCCTTGTCATGTCCATGACCCTTGCAATTTACGCACCATACCTCATTGCGCATTCTTGGGTGAGTTATCTTGTCTTGTTTCAAACTCTGCATCTCAAGGCACAAGTTTTTCAACTGTGCATGAATCTGCTGGATTCCTAGGTTGGGAGCTTGTATCAGGGTCTTGTGCAATCTCATTGCAACCTGCAAGGCCTCGGCCTAAGTTGTTAACCTCTATTGTGACAATGCGTTCCTTAGATGTGGCTTTAACGATGCTATAAACCATTCGCGGTGTTGTCGATTTGTCAACGTCATGTTAGCTTCGCGAATTGTGCACTTCAGTCTTTGATCCAACTCCTAAGGGGTTTTTCCTGGTAGCATTGTGATTTCCTTGAACCCAATGATTGACTGTGCCTCTGACTTCAACCTACTAAATTATTTGTTTAGCGTAGTTTGAATATCTACGATCCCCACATTTGGATTGTCATTGGAATGCTTAATGTACTAGGTCAACGCACGATCCTGCAAAGTGCTGACCAACATTGCTTTCTTTATATTGTCATCCATGACTCCCTGTGCTTCCCATACAACTTAAACCAAAACTGGTATGGATCTTCATTGCCTACTCCCTTGAACACTGGCAACTTTATCTCGCTCATCATATTGATTTGCGGTGGTGGCGGAGGTTGTATGGGTGAAGATGGCGGTGAAGACGGTGAAACTGGTGGTGGTGTGGGTGGGGTTGGTATGCACAGAATCCTTTGCCTTACCAAATTGATCGCACTTCTCGGTGAGACCTTCGTGAGCTCTTCTTCGCCCCCTCACGGAGGTGAAATCAAGGGGGTAGTTTCTAGTTCTATACTACCTTCATTTCTATAGATTCTCCCACCTCGCATAGACCCAAACATCAATTTATTCAGATAACCTATTTTTCACACAGTAGAATTTTAATCCAAGTGCTCAAATATTTAACGTACTTACCTTGTGGCCCTTTGAGGAAGCGACATTCTTCCTCACTATAGCTGACTAAAGTATCTACTGCAAACTCGATGAAGAATCCTCCTATAATTTGATCGATCCAGTGATCAACAGTCTGCGCGATCTTATTCTCCGATGCTTCCAATCTGTGCACCAATTCTGGAGTCCACACAATAGGTCTGTCGAGCTTACGCCTTCCTTCGCTATCTGCTAGCTTCACAATCCACTCATATAACTCATTAGGGAATGATGCAAAGAAAATTTCATAAATCTCTATATATAAGTAGTAGTCTTGTTGGGCATGGAATCCCCCCCAAGCATGTTTTAGGGTATAAAGCCCAAGTTTTGACCAAGTACTTTGTAAAAGCTCCGCAAATTATGGGTGTAGAGTGTGAAGTCATAATAGATTCACAGGGTTGTCCACGTTTTTTTTGTAATATAATGTCAACTTGATAGACCTACCCATGGTCCGCGGACCATGGCATTGTATAAATAGAGTGAGGTTCTAAGTGTAGAAGATAACACATAGTTAATGGAAAGAAAAGAAGCATGATGAGTCTAAGACACTGAGTCGAAGTGTAAAGTGTGTCTTTGGGTCGTAGAGTAGGAGAAGGTTCTGCAGCTGAGTGCATAGACGCCTAGTAGTTCATAGCTGAGTGCACATACCCTTGCATCTGAGTGTGTAGGGAAGGTCGAGTCGGTAACCGTTGGAAGTGTTAGCTCTGCTATGTAGTGTTGACTTTCTAATGATAGAGAGAAGCTTGGTCTATTTGGTTGTGTCCCAAAAGGGGCTTACATTGGTCACTTTTCCCTTTCTTCCCTCACCCCTCTTACCTTTAACCTTTCCCATTACCTAAATGAACCTTCCAAATCTGATAAAATTCCCTTTGGCCTGAGCCCTAAGTGCAAATTTAAACCAACCATAAAACCTTATCCATATTTCTTGCGCGCCCATAACCCATCGCACCGCATCCCCACCATTGATCAACACCCGCAAATCAAACGGCTCACATCACGTCCGATAAAGGCGACCCACTTGACCAATTTCCACCATCAGATCATCTCCACCGAGATCTGATGACCTTCGCACATATCGTGTGGACAACTAGATGGAATGATAGCGTGCGATGAGGCTGGTTTTTCTCTCTCATCCACTGCTACGTGTTGTTTATTGTGTGGAATCACGCTACCCCGAGCAATTACCACTTAGTGCCCGAAAGTGGTGCGATGAAAACCGTTATCGCCCAAGTAAACTACCCTCACCTGTTAATGCCCATGCAGCTCCATCACCCGATGATCGTCCAATCTGTCCACTGAAGATCCAACGGCCCTGACACACCCTGTTGCCATTTCAACCAATAGCCTTCACCGAGCCATCCCCGCCATTCATCTCCTTGCTCTGATGGTCATCTCTCTTGCTCATCCCAACTGTCCACCTACCCATGCACCCTACGTCCTATGTCCATTCTGCTGCGCAAGGAAGGAAATGACTAGTTCTACTTAACTAGTAACAGTTGGATCCCCAACAACCACATTAAATAGAAAGCATGGCCAAAGGGAGAAAAGGACATAGCACGACTTTGTAACATAATTTATCAGTCATGGATTTCATTGTTGCGAGCATTCCAACCACCTAAAGGACAGTGTTAGCTTTGCTATATAACGATGATTTTCTAAGTTCAGATACAAGCTTCATCTGCTTGGTTGTGCTCAAAAGGATCCCACACCATTCATTTTCTCCTTTCTTCCTCTATCTCGCTTAGTCTCCTTCATCCCTGTTTCCTTTGTTTTTCCTATAAACTTGACAAAATAGCCCCTTTGGACTTTAGCCCTGAGCACAAAGCTTAAACCCCCCATAAAACATAAACCATATGACTTTGCACCTTTATAACTCATCACCTCTTATTGCCACCATTGATCTTCCCCGCTGATCTAACAACTCCCTTCATGCCCAATAGAGCAACTTGCATGATCATTCCTCCACCATCTGATCACCTCCGCTGAGATCTGGCGGCCTTCGCACTTATCGCACTGGCAATGTGATCGAACGTTAGCATGCAATGAGAGCAATTTTTCTCTCTCATCTACCGCTACATGTGGATCAATGAGTGGCATCGCTCGTTCTTGTCCTTTTACAGCTTTATGCCTGAAGGCAGTGTGATCAATACCGTTTATCGCTAACCAATCCACCCCACCCGATAACAACCGCGTCACTTCGCCTCCCGATCACCGTTCGATCTAGCCACCTAGATCTAACAACCCAAATTCAACTACTCCCACCTCGGCTGATATCCTCTACCAAGTCATCTCCACCGTCCATTTCCTCGATCCAATGGCCATTCGTTCCACTCATCCACATCGTCCACTCGCCCATGCAGTCCACGTCGTCTAACCACCCCGTTTGCCCGAAGGAGGGAGGTGACCAACTTGCCAGTACCAGTCACAGTAAATCCTCAACAACCATATTTACAGAAGGCATGGCCAAGGGAGAAAAGTACAGAGTACGACCCTGTAACTACATTTATCAGTTATGGAACTTCACTGGTACAAGCACTCCAATTGCCTAAGAGGACAACACAACACCTTAGTAGATCAGATTCATCCGCTGAAGCAAGCAAACACAGCTAAAGAGTCTGTCAAGTCATTAAATGCAGTTGGTGGTCAATTATGACCCCTCCATACCTAATCGGCCCAAGTGCCCTATAATGTAAATTTATAAATACCCAGGAACAAGATGTAATCAGGGTTGGTGGTTGGTATTTTGATGTAAGGTTCAACTTCTAGAGACTATGGATATTTTGTCACTTGCATCATCTCGTCTTCATTTTTAGCTAATACAAGCTTCTTTTGTTGTTAAGTGCTCACTTTCCATTTTCCTCTGTTCTAAGCTTGTGCCTGATATGCTGTGCTCTTGATCTTTTGAGGTTTAGCACCAGATGACTGTCATCTCATCTCTATGTTAGATTGTTGAATGTATCACTAAACAGGTTACTCAGGTTTCTTTCTATTTGATGCTAGAGAGTTGTCATCCTATCTATGCATTAGTAGAATAGACTTACATGTTTCTTTACTAGTTGTAGCCGGCCATCACATGGTCTTGTGCATCTGCTGGTGTGGTTAGTATTCCCCACCTTCACCCAATATCTAAACTGTGAGCATTTGGTGGTCTAAAGCCTTGTAGTCTGGGGGTGTTCACACATATCTGGAGTGAAACAAAGTAGAAGTGGTTATCTGGCTTGAATAAACGATCATTCATTCCATTAAACCTGCAACAATAGTTGAATTTATATGTTACCAGGCATCTCCGAGCTACAAACTAGGAGAGTTTCCACGAATCCTAACATAATTGGTGCCATTACCGGGGAGAGGAGATTGAACCTCAGCTTCCCTAGGAGAACGACACAGATCCAGCTTTGATGATAGACAAAGCCAGGACACATTTCTGGCTGTAATCATCTATCTGGCGACTCTACTGAAGGACCAACCTTTGGCGACTCCACATCACAGTTCTGGCTCAGTTTGTGAGGCATCCTTGGAGAAATCCTAAAAAATCACCAGCTGACCTAGTGTTTGACCTGAGAAGATTGTCAAGAAAAGAAAAACATCACAGAAAGGAGCATCAGGATCAGGTAAGCCTAAACAATCTTATGTATCTCTGCATGAAAGGCTTGTAATTGAGCATGTACATGTTGAAGATATAGCGCCTGGCATTATCAATGAAGAAATATTTCTAGAGGTTCATAAAGCTCCTTGTTCAAGAAGCTTCCCTTTGGATCTCAGTCCAAAGAAAACCTCCCCTATAGTCCATCTATTCCCTCCAGCCCTGTTATTCATTTCTCATCCATCTGTCATCAAACGACCAGTACCCTTCCATCTATCCCAGTCATGGCAGGTCAACAAGAACTGACCAAAATGGAAAGAGTCATAGCTGCTAGGTATGGACCCCTAGTCTTGCCTATTCCTTTGAATGCCATGTCTGTAGGAGAATATCAAAAATACATGCCTAAGTTCACTGGTACAAAGGGAGCAACAACTGAAGAACACCTTGAGTCTTTTTATAGTTATGTTGATGACCTAGATATCAGTGAAGATGATGTGTCGATGAGATTATTTGTTCTCTGCCTTGATGGTGAGGCTAGAAAGTGGTTTAGAGAGCTGACCCCTAGGTCTATAGTAGACATTGAAGCATTGGATGATGCGTTTTTAAAGCATTGGGGAGATAAGAAAGGCCTACTATATTACCATACCGAGTTTGGAAATCATTGTCTGATTTTAATAAAAGATTCAATAATATGTACATCAAGATACCAGCTGAAGTGAAGCCTACCCTCGGCTCTGGAAAACTCACTTAAGCCAATGCATTTGACTCTGATTTCTACCTGCTATTAAGAGAAGGAAGATGTGCCACCCTAGCTGAAATGCAAGATGCAGCCCTAGAGGTGGAATCCAGTATCATGGCTGCAGAAAAACTCAAAGGTCATGCTGATAGAAGGAGGTAGAGAAGTGAGGCTACCTCCTCTTCTTCATCTCAGAGCCCAAAATAGACAAAATGACTGAAATGATTGAGTCATTGGCTTCTGAAATATATAAACTAAAGGTTGAGCAGAATCTTGGGAAAGCAAGGCTTCCTAATACATTTTCTCCCAAAAATCCAAATCCATTCAGAAGAGAAAATGAACAACTGCAGATCATTTAGAGGGGAAAAGGGGCTAGTGAAGAACAAAGGGTTAAGGTTCCTTTCCAGAATGTAGCCATGGAGGAGGAACAGTTTGATGAAGAGGATGAGATTCACTACATGTAAGACAAAGGAAGTGCTGCCTTTTTGATATTAGTTACCTACAAAGAATCATTACTCCAAGAGACTAGTCAAGAGTGGGACAAAGAAGTTGTTTTGCAGGTTGAGGACCAATAAAGATATATCTTGAGGTGAAAAAAAATTAATGTCAAAGAGAGTCCTGCCCAAAGAGTTGTTGTCCCCACAAAGCAGCAGGTCAGCAAACAAAAAAGACCAGTAGCTGATCTAGTCATCCTAAAAGCACCAACTCAAGAGGTAAGAGGTCCTGATAAGTCCCATTCCCCTTTCAGTTTTGAATCAAAAGTCCAGAAACTTAAAATATATGCACTTCTTAAAGAACTTGTAAAGAGTGCGGCCTTTAGGAAGCCCATCCTTGATCCCCTTGAGCTAAAAGCCACACAAGCCTCCACTGACTATGTGAATCTCCAAGATGGTGAACCTGCAGTTGTGCTTAGCCCAATGACTGAACTTGCTGATGATAATTCTCCATCATTTATGTCTCCTTGACCATTCACGAAAAAATCCTCCATAACTTCCTATTGGACACTAGGGCCAGCCATAATCTGATGCCCATAGCTATTATTGAAGAGTTAGGCCTTAACATTACCAGACCATATCATGATTTATTGTCCTTTGATTCAAGAAAGGTGAAATGTCTGGGATTAATCAAAGACTTAGCTATCACCCTAACTCAGTTGCCCATGAAGAGCATGATGATGGATATTGTGGTAGCAGATGTTCTCCCTAAGTTTGGTACGCTGTTGTCCAGAGGGTGGATTAAGAGGTTAGGGGGAACATTACAAATGATTTATCTTATACTATTGTCCCAGCTTTTTGAGGAGAAAGCAGAAGGCTATACAGGGAAGCCCAACTGGCCTATATCATTAGTGATGAGAAGAATCCCACTAATCATCCCATCTATGTTGTGGAAACTGACTTTGGGGCATGTATTCTCCAAATTGAGGAGTCTCAGAAGGCCTCGGTGCAGATCAGGAAACCAGTATGCCAGGCCATTGAAGAGGAAGGGACACAAGCTTGGGATATGTTCTTTGATGGAGCTTGTTCAAGGGAAATTGCAGGAGCAGGAGTGGTGCTGGTGTCTCCAAAACAAGAAAGCACACATCTGTCTTTTAAGCTGACTTTCCAAGTCACCAAAAATATAGCAGAGTACAAGGCTCTAATATTGGGCTTAACTGTTGCCCAAGACAGAGGGATCAGAGACATAAAGGTGTTTGGAGATGCTGATCTCATCATTCAGCAAGTGAAAAAAACGTTCCAAGCAAGACACCCGAGGCTGAAAGCATACAGAGATGAGGTATGGAGACTCAAAGACTCTTTTAATAGTTTTTGTATCTCATATATCCCTAGAGTCAAGAACCAACTTGTTGATTCCCTTGCTATGTTTGCTAGCATTTTCATCCCTCCCATGCCCCCTAAATTGGTTTATGAAGTCTAGATGAAATATAGACCATCCTTGCCGGATAATGTCCAGCACTGGAAATTTTTTGAGGATGATGATGAAGTAAATAGGTTTCTGCAAGTCATTTATGAGTTCTCTGAAATGCAAATTGATCAAGAGAATGAAGCCTTGGAGGAAAATCCCCAGTCCCAGCTAAAGAACAGAATTGGCCGAGACAACATTGTTTAGTTGCCTAGCAATCATATACCTAAAGGGCTAGTGCCTCTGGAGAAGTTGTTTGACCATAATGATGTGCCTTATAAGGTTTCCCAAAAATAAGATCAGTCTGCAGCCCATAGGCATAATATAGGGAGTCTAGATCATCAAAAATATATAAATCTGTCTGCCCATCTGTCTGCTGCCCAAACTGCTGAATATTGCACCTTAATGAAGCAATTTGCTGATGTCTTTACCTGGGAATATTGTGACCTAAAGACTTATGACAGAAATATTATCCAACATAAAATCCCCTTGGAGAAAGACACCATTCCTTTCAAGTAGAAACTAGGCCCATAAACCCTTTGCTCCTCCCTCCAATTGAAAAAGAAATCAAGAAGTTGTTGGCTGCCAAAATCATAGTTCCTTTGAGGTATTCAAAATGGGTAGCCAACTTGGTAGTAGTAAGGAAGAGGAGTGGAGAAATTCGGTTGTGCGTTGATTTCAAGAACCTAAAAAAATGCTCTAAGAAAGACAGTTACCCCCTGCCAAAGATGGAGCATTTGCTGCAGAAAATCTCAGGGGCCAAAGTCATGTCTTTCTTGGATGGATTTTCCAGGTATAACTAAGTTTTTGTACATCTAGATGAACAATAAAAGACTGCATTAACCACTCCTTAGGGCACTTTTATGTACTCCAATATGCCTTTTGGACTGATGGACGTTGGAGCCACGTTTCAGAGAGCTATGGATATGGAATTTGTACGAGAGAAGGATAAGTTTGTCCTTGTCTACCTTGATGATATAACAGTATACTCCAGCAGTCATCAAGATCATTTGTAGCATTTGAAGAAAGTGTTTTTAAAGTGCAAGATGTTTGGGATATCAGTGAATCCCAAGAAATCACAGTCTGCTTTAGAAGAGGGCAAGCTCCTTGGACATATTGTTTCTGCTGTAGGTGTAAAGATCGACCTAGAGAGACTAAAAGTAATACAAACCTTTTCTGTCCCAAGATCAAAAAAGGACATCCAATCCTTTCTAGGCAAAATAAATTTTGTAAGGAGGTTTATTTCTAATTTTGCAGAATTGTTAAAAAACATCACCTCCATGCTGAAAAAGGGACCAGAGATCAAATGGATTGATGCAGCAAGAAGATATTTTGAAGCCATCAAAAGAGCTATTATGGAAGCTCCCACTTTAATTAGCCTAAACTATAACAAGGAGTTCCATATATTTTAATTTGCCTCATGTGACACCCTTGTAGCAGTTTTATTGCAAAAAGATGATGAGGGTTTAGAGCATCCAGTAGCATTCTTCAGCAAGACATTAAGGGATGTTGAATTGAGGTATGATATCATCGAAAAACAGGTCTATGCTCTTATCAAATCCTTGAAAGCTTTCAAAATATACATTCTACACTCCAAGGTAATTGCATATGTGCCATCTGCTTCAGTAAAATATGTCCTAACATAGACAAATGTTGATGGAAGAAGGGCTAAATGGATTGTGAAGCTTATTGAATTCAACATAGAATTGAAGCCCACTAAGCTTGTCAGGGGTTATGGCCTCGCCAAGCTGATGGATGAAGAAAATTGCAGGATGCTGGACATGAATTGGATGAGCACAATTTCAGATGGCAAACAGATAGGGGAAGGAACAATTGAACCATAGTAGAACCAGTCAGTGGCAGAAAATTTAGCTTCTTGTGAATGGTATTTTACAATAGCTCAATTATTGTTGAAGCTAGAAGTTCCTCCAAGCCTTAGTTCAAGCCAAGCAAGAACTATTAAGCTTAGAGTAGCCAGGTTCTAGATTTAAGAAAACTCGCTGTATAGGAGAGATCCCTTTGGAATTATTTTAACGTGTCTAGACAAAGAACAATCCATGAAGGTCATGAATCAGTTTCATTCTAGCATCTGTGGAGGACACCACTACAGGAAAACCACAGCCCACAAGATATTCAGAGATGGGTATTACTGGCCCACTTTGTTTTATGATGTCTTTTCATTCGTAAAATCTTGTGACAGGTGCTAGAGATTTGAAGGAAAACATCAGTTGAAATCCCTGCCCTTGAAGCCAATACATGCCTATGGCCCTTTCCAACAATGGGGCTTGGATTTCATAGGAGAAATTAACCCACATTCCAGTGGTCATCACAGATGGATTTTAGTAGCCACTGACTACTCAACTAAATGGATTGAGGCCATCCCTACTAGGAAAGCTGATCACCAGGTGGTCATGAAGTTCTTGACAGAAAATATTTTCACTAGGTTTGGCTACCCACACAAATTAGTTATAGACAATGTAGTAGCTTTCAGAGCAAAAGAGTTGGTAGACATGTGTGATTCAATGGGAATTAAGCTAGTGCATTCCACCTCATATTATCCCCAAGGTAATGGTCTAGCAGAATCATCTAACAAGAGCCTGATAAGGATAATCAAAAAGCTATTGGAGGAGAACAAGAGGAACTGGGATTCCAAGCTTAAGTTTGCATTGTGGGCTGATAGGGTAACCACCAAGAAATCCACAAGGAATTCTTCATTCAAGCTAGTATATGGCACTGAGGCTGTATTCCCAATTCAGTTGACCCTCCCTGTGGCAAAATTCTTGTAGGAAGAGCACAATGAGGAAAATGACATGGTAAAAAGGATCAGTGACTTGGTATAAGTACACGAAATCAAAGATCAACTGATTGAAAGGTCTGTGGCACATCAAAAGAGAATTAAGGAAGCCTTTGATAGAAAGGCAAAGATAGACAGTTTTCAAGTTGGAGACTTGGTTCTTAAATGGGATGCTTTGAAGGAAAAGAAAGGAAATCATGGGAAGTTTGATGCTCTATGGACTGGACCTTTAGCTATCACTCATATCCAGGGGCACAATACTTTCATACTGAAAAGTATGGAAGGAGAGACAGTTTTTGATGGCCCAGTAAATGGGCGATTTTTTAAAATTTATGTTGTTTAAGGCCATTTGGCCTCAACATTGTAAATATGTTCTTTTTACAGGTTTTAGCCTAGACTTAATTAGACTCCATGCCCAATGGAATACCAGGAAACATTTTTAATCTTTTTTTTGGTATGAAGGTAGTGGTCTACGGTTCTTTAGACCTCAAAGGGAGGGTCTCATCCCCAGAAGGAGCCAGTGTTAGCTTTGTTATGTAATGATGATTTTCTAAGTTCAGAGACAATCTTGGTCTAATTGGTTGTGCTCAAAAGGATCCCACACCGGTCATTTTCTCCTTTCTTCCTCTATCTCGCTTAGTCTCCTTCATCCCCATTTCCTCTATTTTGCCTATAAACCTGACAAAATAGCCCCTTTGGAATTTAGCCACGAGCGCACAGCCTAAACCCGCCATAAAACTTCAACCATATGACTTTGCACCTTGATAACTCATTGCCTTTTATCTCCGTCGTTGATCTTCCCCGCCAATATAACGGTTCTCGTCATGCCCAATAGAGCAACCTGCATGATCATTCCTCCACCGTCTGATCACCTCCACTGAGATCAGGCAGTTTTCACACTTATTGTACCGACGATGTGATCAAACATTATCGTGCGATGAGAGCAGTTTTTCTCTCTCATCCATCGCTATGTGTCGATCGATGAGTGGCATCACTTGGTCTTGTCCTTTTACTGCTTTATGCTCGAAGGTGATGCAATCAATACTGTTTACCACCAACCAATTTGCCCCTCCTGATAACGACCGTGTCACTTTGCCTCACGATCACCATTCGATCTAGCCACCTAAGATCTAATGGCCCAAATTCAACTGCTCCCACCTCGTCCAATATTCTCCCCAGAGTCATCTCTGCCATCCATTTCCTCGATCTGACGGCCATCCATTTTGCTCATTGACGTCGTCCACTTACCCATGCAATTGACGTCCTCTGATCACCCCGTTTTCTTGAAGGAGGGAGGTGACTAGCTTGCCAGTACCAGTCATAGTAAATCCTCAACAACCATATTTACAGAAGGCATGGCTAAGGGAGAAAAGGATAGAGAACGATCCTGTAACTGCATTTATTATTTATGAAACTTCACTTGTACAAGCACTCCAATTGCCTAAGAGGACAGCACAACACCTGAGCAAATCAGATTCATCCACTAAAACAAGCAAATACAGCTAGAGACTCCGTCAAGCCATTAAATGTAGTTGGTGGTCAATTATGACCCCCTCCATACCTAATCGGCCCAAGTGCCCTATAATGTAAATCTATAAATACCCAGGAACAAGATGTAATCAGGGTTGGTGGTTGGTATTTTAATGTAAGGTTCAACTTCTGGAGACTGCAAATATTTTGACACTTGCAGCGTCTTGTCGTCATTTTCAACTAATACAAGCTTCTTTTGTTGTTAACTGCTAACTTTCCATTTTCCTCTATTCTAAGCTTGTGCCTAATATGTTGTGCTCTTGATCTTTTGAGGTTTAGCACCAGATGATTGTCGTCTCATCTCTGTGTTAGATTTTTGAATGTATCACTAAACAAGTTACTCAGGTTTCTTTCTATCTGATGCTAGAGAGTTGTCATCCTATCTATGCATTAGTAGAATAGACTTACATGTTTCTTTACTAGTTGCAGCCGACCATCACATGGTCTTTTGCATCTGGTGGTGTGGTTAGTATTCTCCACCTTCACCCAATATCTAAACTATGAGCATTTGGTGGTCTAAAGCCATTATAGTCTGGGGGTGTTCACGCATGTCTGGAGTGAAACAAAGTAGAAGTGGTTATCTGACTTGAACAAACCATCATTCCTTCCATTAAACTTGCAACAATAGTTCAATTTATATGTTACCAGGCATCTCTGAGCTACAATCTAGGAGAGTTTCTTGGAATAGTAACAGAGAACACAATAGTTGTACAGATCAGATTTACACAGTGAAGAAAGAAACCTTGTTCAGAGACTCCATCAGGCAGTTAAATGCAGTTGGTGGTCAATTAAGACCCCCCCATACCTAAACGGCCAGATGCCATTGTAATGTAAACTTATAAATATCCAAAAGAAAGATGTAATCAGGGTTGGCAATGGATGTAAGGTTCAACTTCTAGAGACTGTAGACACTTTGTCACTTGTAGCGTCTCATCTTCATTTTCAGCAATACAAGCTTCTTTTGCTGTTAATTGTTCACTGTCCATTTTCTTCTATTCTAAGCTTATGCCTGATGTGCGATGTTCTTGATCTCTTAATGTTTAACACTATATAATTGTCATCTTATCTTTGTGTTAGAATTTTGAATGCATCATTGAATAGGTTACTCAGGTTTCTTTCTATCTAATGCAGGAGAGTTGTCATCCTGTCTTTACATTAATAGATTAGCTTTGCAAGTTTTTGTACTAGTTGCAACCGGCCATCACATGGTCTTGTGTATTTGCTAGTGTGGTTAGTATTCTCCATATTCACCTAATATCTAAACTGTGAGCATTGGTGGTCTAAAGCCTTGTAGTCTGAGGGCGTTCATGCATTTATGGAGTGAAATAGGGTAGAAATGGTTATATAGATTGAACCAAACCATCATTCCTTCCATTAAACCTCGCAACAATAGTTGAATTTATATGTTACCAGGCATATCTGAGCTACAACCTAGGAGAGTTTCTTGGAATCCTAACATAATTGGCATCGTTGCCGAGGAGAGGAGATTGAAGCTCAGATTCCCTGGGAGAATGACAAAGATCCAACTTTTCTGATAGACAAAGTTTGAACACATTTTTGGTTGTAATCATCTATATGATGACTCTACTAGAGGTCGAACCTATTGGCGACTCCACATCACAGTTCTGGCTCAGTTTGTGAGGCATACTTGGAGAAATCCTCAGAAATCACCAGTTGACTTAGTACCTGACCCTGAGAAGATTGTCAAGCAAAGAAAGACATCACAAAAGGGAGCATCAAGATCAGGTAAGCCAAAACAATCTTATGTATCTCTGCTAGAAAGGATTGTAACAGAGCATCTACATGTTGAAAATATAGCCTCTAGTACTAGCAGTGAAGAAATATTTTCAGAGAATCATAAAGATTCCATTTCTTTAGGTCTTGCTTTAGATCTCATCCCAAAGGAAACCTTCCTTCCAGTCCATCAGTTTCATTCAGCACTGTCATTCATTTCTCAGCTTTCTATCATTCAAACTGCTAGCACCCTTCCATCCACCCTTGCTATGGCAGGTCCACAAGCGCCCACCAAAATGGAAAGAATAATAACTGCTAGGTATGGACCCCTGGTCTTGCCTATTCCTTTGAATGCCATGCCTACAGGAGAATATCAGAAATACATGCCTAAGTTCATTGGGATAGAGGGAGTAACAACTGAAAAACACCTTGAGTCTTTTTATAGCTATGCTGATAACTTAGATATCAGTGAAGATGATGTGTGGATGAGAGTATTTATCCAAAGCCTTGCTGGAGAGGCTAGAAAGTGGTTCAGAGAGCTGACCCCTAGGTCTATAGTAGATATTGAAGCATTAGATGATGTGTTTTTAAAGCATTGGGGAGATAAGAAAGACCTACTGTACTACCATATTGAGTTTGGCAACCTGAAAAGGTAAAATGGGAGTCATTGTCTGATTTTAATAAAAAATTAAATCACATGTATAGCAAGATACTAGTTGAAGTGAAGCCTACCCCCACCTCTGCTAAACTCACCTATGCCAATGCCTTCGATTCTGATTTCTGCCTGCTATTAAGAGAGAGAAGATGTGCTTCTCTAGCTGAAATGCAAGATGCAGCCTTAGAGGTGGAATCCAATATCATGGCTGCAGAGAAACTCAAAGGACATGCTGATAGAAGGTGGCAGAAAGGTGAGTCTTCCTCTTCTTCTTCATCTTGAAAACCCAAAATAGACAAAATTACTAAAATGATAGAGTCACTGGCTGCTGAAATCTCCAAGCTAAAGGTTGAGGAGAGTTCTAGGAAAGCAAGGCTTCTTAATACATTTGCTCATAGAAATCCAAATCCATACAAAAGAGCAAATGAACAATTGCAGATCATTTAGAGGGGCAAAGAGGCCAGTGAAGAACAAAGGATTAAGACTCCTTTCCTGAACGTAGTCATGGAGGAGGAGCAATTTAAAAAAGAGGATGAGATTCACTGCATGGAATACAAGGGCAGTGTTGCCTTTTTGACATTAGCTGCCTACGAGGAGTCATTAATTAAGGACCAGACCAGTCAAGAGTGGGACAGAGAAGTTGTTCTGTACACTGAAGACCAGTAGAGATATAACTTGAGGTCAAGAATGAGTAATGTCAAAGAGAATCCTACCCAAAGAGATGTTGTGCCCACAGAGCAATAGATCACCAAGCAAAAGCGACCAACAACTCATCCCGTCATCCTCACAACATTGGCTCAAGAGGTAAGAGGCTTTGACAAGTCCTCCTCCCCTTTCATTTTTGAATCAGAAGTCCAAAAGTTAAAAATATATGTGCCTCTGATATAACTTGTAAGGAGTGAGGTCTTTAAGAAGCCCATCCTTGATGCCCTTGAGCTGAAAGCCACACGAGCCTCCAATGTCTATGTGAATTTACAAGATGACAAACCTGCAATTGTGCTTAGCCTAATGACTGAACACTCTGATAATAGCTCCCCATCATTTAATGTCTCCTTGACCATTCATGAAAAAATCCTCCACAACTGTCTGCTAGACACAGGTGCTAGCCATAATCTGATGCCTAAAGTTTTCATGGAAGAGTTAGGTCTTGATATTACCAGATCTTATCATAACTTGTTCTCCTTTGATTTGAGGAAGGTGAAATGTCTGGGGTTAATCAAAGACTTAGCCATCACCCTAGCTCAGCTGCCCATGAAAAGCATGATGATGGATATTGTGGTAGCAGATGTTCCCCCTAAGTTTGGTATGCTACTTTCCAGAGGGTGGATTAAGAGGTTGGGTGGGACATTGCAAAATGACTTGTCTTATGCCAACATCCCAGTTTTTGGTGGAGAAAGTAGAAGACTATATAGGGAAGCCCAATTCGCCGATATCATCACTGATGAGAAGAATCCCACTAATCATCCCATTTACGTGGTGGACACTAATTTTGGAGCATGTATTCTTCAAATTGAAGAATCCCAAAGGGCCTTGGTGCAACTTAAGAAACCAGTTTGCCAGGCCATGGAAGAGAAAGGGACACATTCTTGGGATATGTTCTTTGATGGAGCCTATTCAAAGGAAACTGCAGGATCAAGAGTGGTGTTGGTGTCTCCAAAACAAGAAAGCACACATTTGTCTTTTAAGTTGACTTTTCAGGTCACCAATAATACAACAGAGTACGAGGCCTTGATAGTGGGCTTAAACGCTGCCAAAGACATGGCAAACAGAGACATAAAGGTGTTTGGAGATGATGATCTCATCATTCAACAAGTGAACAAAACATTCCAAACAAGGCACCCAAGGTTGAAAGTGTACAAAGATGAGGTATGGAGACTCAAAGAGTCTTTTGATAGCTTTTGTATCTCATATATCGCTAGAGTAAAAAATCATCTTGTTGATTCCCTTGCTGTGTCTGCTAGTATGTTCATCCCTCCCATGCCCCCTAGATTGGCTTATGAAGTCTAGATAAAATATAGACCATCTTTGCCTGATAATGTCCAACACTGGAAAGTCTTTGAGGATGATGATGACATAAATAGGTATTTGCAAGTCATTGAGGAATTCTCTGAAATGAAAATTGATCAAGAGAATGAAACTTGTTAATGTCGGTATCTTGATCCCTCCATCAGGGATAAAATCCTCTTGTTCCATTGTATATTAGGTGTCTTGCCCAGTCAGCTGCATTCCATTAGGAGCATGGATCATTTGACAGTAGTGGATTCTCCTACAGTTTCCCTCATGTCATTTACCTGTTGGCCCATGTTTATTCATCAAAATCATATACAATCACCTTTTTGTCTTAAAGCTTGCAAAAGTCTTTTCTAGGGTTTCATTGTCATTAGGTCTAGGGTTTCATTAGGGTTTCATAAAAAAGGGTATAAAAATGTCCAATAACAGCTAGAAGGCACACGAGGAGGTTCCAATACCAATAAATTTCATAATCAAGTGCTCAGAGATGTATTTTTCCTCAAAACTCTCTTTTTAGGAAAAATAGAGTATTTCAGGTTTTATTGTTTAAATTCATGTAATTTTATTTCCTTCATATGTAAATCACTTCACCTACAACCTTGGTCACTTTCCCTAGCCTCAGTAGCTCCGATCCCCTGCAAAGCAAACAAAACACAAGTCATTTAGTTCACCACAAGCTCAAATAAAGTGAAAAAGCTCAAAAAAAGAGTTTAAAAGTCAAGTCATGTTTTAAACATTGTAAAAGTGGGTTCTTATGCATCAAAAATTAAGAGCTCCTTGTATATAAATGATTTCTTCAATTTGAAAAGCCCATTTGCATTCAAAGAACCAAAAGTGAGCAAAGCAAGGCCGTTTTTGAGTCGAGGGAGAACATTGGTGAGAAAACTGCCTGAAGTCAGAGGCGCGGCGTACTGGGCAAGTGGCGCGGTGCATAGAGCTGTGATTCCCAGTGTAAAACCGAACGAGCACACCGCGCACAAAGGGCACAGTGTGTTGGGTTTTACGCGCGGCGCATAGAGCTGCCAAACTCAATTTCTTCAAAAACTTCCTCAAGTCGCCTAAATTTGCCAAAACCTCCAGTGAACAAGTAAGTTAAGCTCTCCTTTTGGCTGGTGAAAGAGTTTGTTATGAAGTTTATGGTGGTTATGTAAACAGAAATCAAAACCTCCCTCTTTGCATATCTCAAAGAAGTCATCCAAGAGTAGTAGGCGGACATCAATTCCTTGTCCCTCAACTTGGAGAGGGCTAAGTAGATCATAAAGTACCTGGAACAAAGAAATAAGTAGCTTGAAGATCAACAAGCGATTATGGAGTTGCAAAACATTCGGGAGAATCGCCAAGCTGCCCAAAGGAGGAGGGTGGAGCTCACTTCACTTGAGCAAGAGATCAATGCCGATCTGGAGCCTTGGCTTGAAAGAGTCAATATCCACTTAGAGAGGTTTTTGGAGAAGGCCAACAAGGAGAAGACATTGTTGAGACATATGGCACATCATTACATGGCAGGAAACAAAGTCTGAAAGGCGAGAATCAGGAACTTAAAGGCAAAATTGAAAAAGGCACGAAGAGGAAAAAGGAGCATGATAGAATTCAGATATTGGTTGAGGCTTACTTGGCCCAACACAATGCTTGATGGAGAAGACTCAACCCAAATTCCAAAAAATTTGGGGCACTTTTTGCATTTTTGGAATTTTTTGCTCAAAAAATAGGATTTTCTACTCTATGCGCTGCGCCACCCGGCGCTCGCTTTTGATGGGAGCCTCCAAATGACAAAAAATCAGCATTTTTGGATTTTTCATGGAAAAATATGCTTGCCTACCAATGGCCAAGAAATTTGGACAAGTTTTGAGCCCTCAAAAGGGTCAAAAACACTAAAAAAATGACCTTACTGCCCCTATTTTGACACACAGGAAGCAGTGTTGGGAGAACTAAATTTTGGAGGGGCAAATGTAGGCAAAATTGAGACATTCTACTTGGGTTAGAAATTAGATAGGAATACCTTTCCAAAACACACACGTGGAGTGAATTTGGACACCAAGAAGGGCTCCAAAAGTGGCTGCAAAGAGGCGTTATGCATAGGGAAATCAGGCGCAACACATAGAGGAAATTTGGCCCAGTTTGACGAGGAATGCTCTGTTTTTCACCTAGCTTTTTCCAGTTTGAATTTTTCACCTTCTTAATGTCAAATTTGTGATGTAATGTAATGTACATTGATGGATCATGATGTAAATATGTCAAATTTTCACTTATGTAGGTAGATTCATTTGTTAAAAAGTTGTTTGAAACTGAATGAATCAGTTCCCTTGTTTCTAGAGGCATGCTGTTCCACTGCCTAATTTCTAGTTCTCAGTTTAGAATTAGTTGGAACAACTCCTAAACATGTGAGCTCGACCCCTAGAGGCTAGGATGAGTTATGGTTTTTCTATATCTTATGTTTTTTTAGTCATTAGCATGGTTGGACTTTTGAGAAAGCAAAGAGCTTCATTGTACACTCATATCAACATTTTGGCTAAGGAATTGAGACCAGGGTTTGCAACACTCTTTGGGATCCCTGTGGCATTTTGTTTTGGTACAATGATTTCTTCTATATTTGTGAATTTACTTATGTGTTACGTATGTCATTATCTATATTATTTCTTCTTAACTAAATCAAACAAGAGTGAAGGTAGAATCCACTGAAATTGCACTACTCTAGCTAAGGTTTGCTTTAGTTTTTTGATGTTTTCACCTATTTGGAGAGGATCCATGGCTTCTCTTGACCTCTTCAACTCCTCACCTATCTAATCCCTCCATCTCATTCGATTTGAGGTGCCAAGATCAGTTTCCTACCTTGCCCCATTGAGATCTCTGCAAGACTGAGCCTCATTCCTTGCACCCAAGATCTGCCTTATCATTAGAGCTAAAAAACATATCATTTTATTCAATCAAACACTTTGCAAATATACCTAGCCTAAGATTAGTAGTTATATCGGTCATCTCAAGCCCTTAGTGATCATATTTGGCTGAGATTGACCCGGAGAGAGCCCTCTCCCGACTTGGTAGGGCTAGCTACCAGGTTAAGCGTGGTTGGATGTTGGTCTTGGATCCTACCTTTCTCAGCCTGAGGTAAATGTAGGCTCTAACAAAAACTTGGAGGAATGTCCCCTGCCGCAACTAAGGAACAAAATTGGCAAAGACAGTATTGTACAACTGCCTAGCAATCATATACCTAAAGCACTAGTGCCTCTGGAGAAGTTGTTTGACCATAATGATGTGCCTCATAAGATTGCCCAAAAAGAAAATCAGTCTGCAATCCATAAGCATAACATAGGGAGTCCAGATCATCCAAAGTATATAAATATATCCACCCATTTGTTTGCTGAGCAAAGTTCTGAGTACTACACCTTAATGAAGCAATTTGATGATGTCTTTGCTTGGGAATACAATGACCTTAAAACTTATGACAAAAATATCATCCAGCATAAGATCCCATTGGAGAAAGACACCATTCCGTTCAAGCAGAATTTGAGACCCATAAATCCTTTTCTTCTCCCTCTGATTGAAAAAGAAATCAATAAGTTGTTGGCTTCCAAAATCATAGTTCCTCTAAGATATTCAAAGTGGGTAGCCAACTTGGTAGTGGTGAGGAAGAAAAGTGGAGAAATCAGGTTATGTGTTGATTTCAAGAACCTGAACAAATTCTCTAAGAATGACAATGATCCCCTTCCCAAGATGGAACATTTGCTACAAAAAATGTGAGGAGCTAAAGTTATGTCGTTCCTGGATGGATTTTTAGGGTATAACCATGTTGTTTTACAGCTAGATGACCAAGAAAAGACTACTTTCACCACTACTTGGGGCACTTTTATGTACTTCAAGGTACCTTTTGGACTGATGAATGTTGGGGCGACTTTTTAGAGAGCCATGGATATAGCGTTTGTAGGAGAGAAGGATAAGTTTGTCCTTCTACCTGGATGATATAACAGTATACTCTAGCAACCATCAAGATCATTTGCAGCATTTGAAGAAAGTGTTTCTAAAGTGCAGAAGGTTTGGGATATCAGTGAATCATAGGAAGTCACAGTTTGGTTTAGAAGAGGGAAAGATTTTAGGACACATTGTTTCTACTATAGGTGTCAATATTGACCCAGAGAGAGTGAAAGTGATACAGACCTTGTCTGTCCCAAGATCAGAAAAGGACATCCAATCCTTTCTGGGAAAAATAAATTTCATAAAGAGTTTTATTCCTAATCTTGTAGAATTGGTAAAACACATCACCTCTATGCTGAAAAAGAGATCAGAGATCAAATGGACTGATGCAGCAAGAAGATCTTTTGAAGCCATCAAAAGAGCTATTATGGAAGCTCCCACTTTGATCAGCCTAGACTATAGAAAGGAGTTTCATATCTTCTCCTTTGTTTCCTTTGACACCCTTGCAGTAGTCTTATTGTAGAAATATGATGAGGATTCAGAGCATCCAGTGGCATTTTTCAAAAAAACCTTAAGGGATGCTGAATTAAGGTATGATATTATCGAAAAGCAAGCTTATGCTCTTATCAAGTATTTAAAAGCTTCCCGAATCTACATTCTGCACTCCAAGGTAATTGCATATGTGCCCTCTGCTTCAGTAAAGGATATCTTGACGCAGCCAAATGTTGATGGAAGAAGGGCTAAATGGATAGCAAAGCTTATTGAATTCAACATAGAACTGAAGCCCACCAAGCTTGTTAAGGGTTAGGGCCTTGCCAAGTTGATGGCTGAAGAAAGTTGCAGGATGTTGGACATGAATTGGATAAGCACAAACTCAAATGACAGACAGACAGGGGGGGAAACAATTGAACGAGGGAAGAACCAATCTTTGGTTGAAAATCTGGCCTCTTGTGAAGGGTATGATAAAATAAATCACTTTTTGTTGAAACTAGAAGTCCCTCTAGGTCTTAGCTCGAGGCAAGCTAGGTCCGTTAAGTTAAAAGCAGCCAAGTATTGTATTCATGAAAGCTTGCTTTATTGGAGAGACCCATTAGGAATCCTCTTAAGATGTTTGGACAAAGAAAAATATGTGGAGGTCATGCATCAGTTTCATTCCAGCATCTGTGGAGGACATCACTATTGGAAAACCACAACCCACAAGATCCTCAGAGCTGGGTATTATTGGCCCACTCTATTTTCTGATGTCTTTTGATTTGTAAAATCTTGTGATAGGTGCCAGAGGTTTAAAGGAAAACAAAAGTTGAAATCCTTATTCTTGAAGCCAATACATGCCAGTGGCCCTTTCTAGTAGTGGGGCCTGGATTTCATAGGGGAAATTAATCCACATTCTAGTGGCCATCACAGATGGATCTTAGCAGCCACTGATTACTTCACTAAATGGATTGAGGCCATCCCTACTAGGAAAGTTGATCACCATGTTGTCATGAAGTTCTTCACAGAAAACATTTTTACCGGGTTTGGTTGTCCACACAAATTGGTTACAAACAATGCAGTAGCCTTCAGGGAAAAATAGTTGGTGGACATGTGTGACTCAATGGGAATTAAGCTAGTACATTCCACCTCATATTACCCTCAAGGAAATGGTCTAGCAGAATCATCCAATAAGAGCCTAATAAGGGTAATCAAAAAGCTACTGGAATACAACAAAAGGAATTGGGATTCCGCACTGAAGTTTGCATTGTGGGCTAATAGGGTGACCACCAAGAAATCCACAGGGAATTCTCCATTCAAGATGGTATATGGCACTAAGGTTGTATTCCCAATCCAGTTGACCCTCCCTATGGCCAAGTTCTTGTAGGAAGAACAGAATGAGGAAAATGAAATGGCAAATAGGATTAGTGACTTGGCTGAAGTGCATCAAATCAGAGATCAATTGATTGAAAAGTCTGCAACACATCAAAAGAGAATCAAGGAAGCCTTTGACAGAAAGGCAAAGATGGTCAATTTTCAAATTGGAGACTTAGTTCTTAAATGGGATTCATTGAAATAAGAGAAAGGCAATCATGGATAATTCGATGCTCTATGGACGGACCTTTTTTCATTGCTCAGGTCCAAGGGAACAACACTTTCATGCTATAAAGTATGGAAGGATAAATAGTTTTTTGATGGCCTAGTTAATGGGCGATTTTTGAAGGTTTATGTTGTTTAAGACCTTTAGGCCCCAACATTGTAAAATATGTCTTTTAGAGTTTTTAGGTGTAGGCTTAATTAGACTCCATGCCCAATGGAATACTAGGAAATCTTGTTGATCTTGTTTCTATATGAAGGGCAGTGGTCTACGGTTCTTGAAACCTCACAGGGAAGATTTCATCCCCAGAAGGAGCCAGTGTTAGCTCTGCTATGCAACGCTCACTTTCTAATGACAAAGAGAAGCTTGGTCTGTTTGGTTGTGTCCCAAAAGGGGCTTACATTGGTCACTTTTCCCTTTCTTCCCTCACCCCTCTTACCTTTAACCTTTTCCATTTCCTAAATGAACCTTCCAAATCCAACAAAATTCCCTTTAGCCTCAACCCTAAGTGCAAAGCTAAGCTAACCATAAAACCTTATCCATATGCCTTGCATGCTCGTAACCCATCACGCAGCATCCCCACCGTTGATCAACCCCTTCCAATCTAACAGCTCACATCACATCCGATAAAGGCGACCTGCTCGACCACTTTCCATTGTCAGATCGTCTCCACCGAGATCTGACGACCATCGCACATATCGCGCAGACAACTAGATTGAACAATAGTGCGTGATGAGGGTGGTTTTCTCTCTCATCCGCTGATACGTGTCGTTCGTTGTGTGGAATTGTGTTGCCCCGAGCAATTACCACTTAGTGCCTAAAAGCGATGCGATGAAAATTGTTACTACCCAAGTAAACCACCCTCACCCGTTAATTCCTGTGCAGCTCCATCACTCGATGATCTTCCAATCTGTCCACTGAAGATCTAATGGCCTTGATTCACCCCGCTCCCACTTCGGTTGATAGCCTTCACCGAGGTATCCCCACCATTCATCTCCCCGATCTGATGATCATCTCTCTTGCTCACGCCAACTGTCCACCTACCCATGCACCCTACGTCCTACATCCATTCTATTGCCCAAGGAAGGAGATGACTAGCTCTGCTTCACTAATAACAGTCAGATCCCCAACAACCACATGAAACAAAAAGCATGGCCAAAGGGAGAAAAGGACATAGCACAACTCTGTAATAGAATTTATCAGTCATGGACTTCACTACTATGAGCATTCAAACCACCTAAAGGACAACACAACAGTTGTACATATCAGATTTACACAGTGAAGCAAGCAACCTCGTTCAGAAACTCCATCAGGTAGTTAAATGCAGTTGGTGGTCAATTAAGACCCCTCCATACCTAAATGGCCAGATGCCATTGCAATGTAAACTTATAAATATCCAGAAGAAATATGTAATCAGGGTTGGCATTGGATGAAAGGTTCAACTTCTGGAGACTGTAGATACTTTGTTGCTTGCAGCATCTCATCTTCATTTTCAGCAATACAAGCTTCTTTTGCTATTAATTGCTCACTTTCCATTTTCTTTTGCTCTAATCTTGTGTCTGATGTGCGTTGTTCTTGATCTCTTAATGTTTAACACTAGATAACTGTCATCTTATCTCTATGTTAGAATGTTGAATGCATCACTGAATAGGTTACTTAGGTTTCTTTCTATCTAATGCAGGAGAGTTGTCATCCTGTCTTTGCATTAATAGATTAGATTTGCAGGTTTCTGTACTAGTTGCAGCCAGCCATCACATGGTCTTGTGTATCTGCTGGTGTGGTTAGTATTCTCCATATTCACCTAATATCTAAACTGTGAGCATTGGTGGTCTAAAGCCTTGTAGTTTGAGGGTGTTCATGCATGTCTGGAGTGAAATAGGGTAGAAGTGGTTATCTGGCTTGAACCAAACCATCGTGCCTTCCATTAAACCTTGCAACAATAGATGAATTTATATGTTACCATGCATCTTCAAAAAACATCCTAGGAGATTTTCTTGGAATCCTAACCAGAATAATTAATAAAGAGAAGTTTACCATATTTTTGTGTATCTTTTCCTGTCTAATCTATTATTGGGTATAAATTGCAAGTGTATTGTTTATTTGCTGCGTGAACCTATATATGTGTGATCCAAAATGGATCTTAAAACCCTCTAAGTCTAAGTCCTCATATATATAAAATTATTGGGAAACATTATATCAAAGGAAAACACTAAGGAATGGCGGAAAACAAAGCTAAGCAAAGGTTGAAGTCTCGTTGCACCAGATCCGTCGGATTGAAAGAGATTAACGACCAAATTAAATCATGATATCGCATCAGGAGAGGTCAGGGGAGTATATTGAAGGCAGCCCTATTGGAAATGTGACTGTGATCAATGACTTAACGTAGATCGTTGATTGAACGTGCAGATCAACAGTGGAGATTACAGGTATCGCATTGCAGATTCGAAAGGGGAGAACTTAACCCACAGGCTCGAAGACCGTGCAATATGCGATTTGCGACTTATCACATTGCACATAACCAAAAGGGAAGGACCCGAAGCATAGCAAAGTGGCAAAGTGTCATAGCAATCGGCGATATGCGATTGCGATATATCACATCGCAATATCGCATCACAACAATATAAAGGGGCGAAGACCCATAGCCAGTGCGATTTGTGATAGCGATAAAACACAAACCTGAAAGGATTTATGAATGCAACTTTATGTTATTTGGGTTCCGTGGTAAATGGTATTTCGGACGGGCTTCAGGTGGTAAGTAGTATTGGACGGGCTCCGCCCGATCCCATACACTGACTAACATGTAGCACACAATAAGGAGAGAGAAAACTACTTTTTCAAGTAGGTGATCTTCGTGCAAGTAAGCCATCTGAAATGCACATCAGCTGTTAGATCAAATGGTTGTAGATCAATGGTGCAAAATGCATGAGCAGGTTTGATGTTTGGGATGGATGTGAACCGTCAGATGAGAACAGATCTATGGTGTGGGATACCAAAGGACCGATAATGAATGAGGAATAATAGCCGTCCGATTTCTCTGTTTTACAGTTTTCCCTATGTATTTCTCTATGTAAACAAAGAAGCAACTCTTTGGGATATTTCACCAAACCATTCTTTTCATTTGAAAACAAGTGGCCGCCATACCTTAAGCGTTTTACAATGATTGTTTAACGCTCGACAGGGAGTTGAAAAGACAGTGGCCGGGAGCCAGAAAGCCCAAGAATGTAGATGAATGGACAGAGTCGAGAGGCTTAAAAGCAACTCTGTGGCAAACAAACAGGACAGAGAAGAGAGAGGAAGAGAAACCAGAAGACAAAGAGCAAGAGGGAGAGCCTATGCACTCTTTTAGGCTCAAGGATTCGAGTAAATCCCTATTGTTTTTTCACTGTTGTGCCGAGACTCTATTTGGGCTCACACTTGTAATATTTTTCTCTTAAGGACATAATATAGAGGTCGACACTGAAAGCTGGACCAGGAGACGTAGCTAGGAATTCTGGTGAACTCCTTGATTATTTTGTTGTGTTGATGTGTCTATTTATTATGTGTTATAACTATTCATTGTCTATATTATTCATAATCTTTTAAATTTGTTGTACTAAATAATATAGGCATTCCTGCACATTAGTCTGTAATACCTTAATATTGATTTAAGATCTCTTTTTTAGATCAATGTGTGCTATATAAATAAATATAACACAAGGCTTCTATTTACGTGAAGATAACTAACTAGTGTAGGAAGATAGGTAAGATCTTAGGTGTGACTTAGGGAAATAGTGCAGAGCACTACTCCAGCAGCACGGAAGCCCCACAACCCCTAGGGCTACATGAAGGAAAGTATATTAGGGCACGAAGGCCAGGGAAGTATGCGAAGTAACATACATGAAAGGACCAAAAGTTGGACCGAATCAATCCCTCAGATATCTCAAGGGTGTGGAAACCTGGTTCCAACACCCCCCCATATTACTTCAGGTGATACCTTAGTCTGCTCTCCACGGACTACTGCTGAAAGGGCTAGTAGTATAGGGATTTGTTTGGCTAATTAACTCTGAACCTGGGTTAGGCCCCAACAAGCCAACAAATGGTTCCGTTGTCGGGACCGGGATCTACATAGAGATGTCTAATGTCGTATCACTAGAATCCAACAAAGAAAGGAATTGAAGATTGGTTGGATAGGAATATTCACGAGTTCACAGCGTAGGAAAACAGGAATCCCCAAATATCAAAGGAAGAGTGGTTAGATTACTACTTATATACAGAGATCGAAAAAAGTTTCTTCGCATCTTTCCCTATTGAGCTATACGAGAGGATCGCGAAGCTAACAGATAACCAAGGAAGGG